>JAJMCU010000024.1:0-142146 GCA_030573135.1 Clavispora asparagi
TCTCTCTCTCTCTCTCTCTCTCTCTCTCTCTCTCTCTCTCTCTCTCTCCTACACCAGCTAGCCGTATCCATACATTGCTTCTACAATCTATCAGCAACCTAGGTGTCGCGGAACAAAATGTCCGCCGTCACCTCCTCATTCTTCTCGCACGCCATGTACACCTGCAACACCGTGTCCCGGTCAAACCCCAACTCGCACAACCGACGCACCGCACTCTCGTCCTGCTCCGTCAACTGGAGGCGCACCACTCCCTCCTCGTCGCCCTCCTCGTCGCCCTCCTCGTCGCCCTCCTCGTAGTCGTACGCCAAGTCGTCCTCGCCCTGGCCCCCCAAAAACCGCTGGATGAACCCCTCCGGGTCCTGCTCGAGCAATTGCGCCACCTGCGGATTGGACGCTGCAAGCTCCTGGAGCGCCAGCTGCACCATCTCCGGATTGCTCTGGAGCGCTTCGCGAAGGAGCGCCAGCCGGTCCTCCTCCATCCCCTCGCCGCCGTCGGCCGCGGCTGCGTGCGCCACGTCAAACATGTTTTCGTGCACCCCGGCGCCCTCGTCGCCGTCCTCGCCCAACTCGGCGTCGCCGTCGCCAGACTCCATGTGCACGTCCGCAGCCTCCGCCGCCGCCGCAGGGGCCCGCAGCTGCAACGACGCGGGAATGCCTGTGAGCAAGTACTCCACCGCGCGGTGGGGGTTGTTGAACGCCGCGCGCAACGCCTGCTCAATCTGGGGCCGCTCGTAGCCCATTTCCATCATGTTCTGGATGGCCGCCTCGCGCTCCAGGCCCAATGCAAAGTCGCCGCCGGCGGTGCCGCTGGGCGACGCCGACGCATTGGCGGCAGTGGACGAAGGTGCGGTTTCTGCTGAAACCGGCTCGGGGGCCGAGCCAGCGGACTCCGGCGTGGGCGCGGGCACCGCTTGCGCCCGGGGCTCGGGCTTGGGCTCCTTCTTCTTCGAAACCATGAAAATGATTGCATCGCCGTCCTTGACCTTGGCCTCTTCAAACAGCTTGTCATCCTGGAGCACTTTGCCCGAGTACACGAACTTCAACTGCGCGGGTTCGACGTCGCGGGCAGCGGCAACCTTTTCCTTGGCGGAAAGCACCAGGTCCGCCGGTTGGATTTCGACCTGCACGGTCTGCTTCTTCAAGTCCTTGAAGGTGATTTGCATTGTAGTGACAAAGAAGCGGAGTAGGATTCCGTTGTGGCGACTGCGGGCGCGCGCACGTGACGTGGTGACGGGTCCGTGGTGCTTGGTGGGGTGAGGCATTGTTGGGGTGGCAGCTGTGTTACTGGGCAGTGGGGCGGCTGTGGTTGTTACGTGGGGTCAGAGAAATCGTTGCGTTAGGGAAACATTTTTATAGTGGTGCTGGTTGACATGTTTTCGAGGTGAGGGTGAGACTTTTGCGCTCATTGTGCATTCTGGCGAGATGGTGTGAATCGCACTGGAAAGCACCCACTGGGGAGAAGTGCCCATGGGTCAACAATTGGTAAAAGAGCATACAGAGCAGAGAGAAAGAGGGAGTTGGAGGGAACACCACTAGAGAAAAGACACAGGGGTGGAGCGTAAGAGAGATACCAAATGGCAAATACAAAGAAATCGACCCCAGTATGGACAATTCGTATGGAGCCATATATGCATTCATGACTGGACCTCAAACTGGACTTCAAAACAAAATGCACTCTTTATAAAACAAGTACTTGGTTTATGTATCTAAGATTCTATTTCTCGAGTAGTAGGCTGTTGCTTTCATCGAACCTTTGTGGTTTCCCCACTATTCTTCGTTCCACTCAAACCACGCAATCACCACTCGAATAACACTCGGTGACACGCATAAGACAAGTCAAAAAATCCCTAGTGAATACTCACTCCTTTCGTCGCAGCCTTTCGTCACAGACCAGGCAGTTAACGGTGTTGACTTCGGTGAGACCTGAAGGTACATTGCTATAAATGAGAGTGATGCTTATTGCTGCCATGGCTGAAGGGACTGGGTCCTGCTATAGCTCTCTACTATACTCTCTGCTATGTTCAACTATCTATCTCCTGTATATCATCACTTTTCTACACTATTGCTCTATACCAACACTCCATAACATCACTCCATAACATCACTCCATAATATCACTTTACCATCACCCCAATTTATCACCCAGATCAAATCTTCGCCAGACTCCGCGCCACTACGAAATCCAAACTGCCACTCGCTGCTGATGGAACTCTCTTGTTTACTCAACCTCCTTCTAAGCCCGCCTCCTCCAACAAACGCACCTGTCTAAAGCAAGCATACCCAGCCTCCGGAAACATCCCCACATTATGCAACACGCGCGCTATCGGCTAAACCGCGACATGACTTGCACCCAAACACCGGGCGTGCACATTCACCTCATCGTGTTTGGTGATGTTCCTGAACACAACCCAAATGGGAGAAAAAAAACAGTCACACTGCCCTTGTGACCTCGTTATCGGTACCCCATAATACCCCGTCTGACCATGTCGGAGCATCTGCATCGGCATAGCCCCAGCCCGGAACCCCACCACAACAATGTCGTTCTCCCCAATAATAATGTCTCCTCGCACAATTCCCCGTCCCCGTCTCACCCCGGGGATCTAGATTTGGAAAGTGCTATTGGCGATGCATTCAAGCAGTTTGCGTTTCTCAACCCCGAGGAGGACCATCCCGCAGATCCGGAGCATCTCGAACACGAGAACCTCCTGCAGCACCATACTTCCGAACATGATGTCAGCATTGACCTCGAAGCTGCCGTTGGAAATGCGTTTCTGGCGCTTGCGGAGCAGATGAGCCACGACCAGTTTGACCAGCTCGATCAGGAAATGGAACGAGAAATGGAAGCGGAAACAGACCCGCTTAAGACGGAGGAGCTCGAATCGCTGCCTCGTGATTCCGAATTTGCCCAGACGACTAATGTGCTAGAAGCCACCACTCAGCCCGATATTGCACCACATGGGATTGCGCACCCGATAGTGCATCCGATAGTGCACGATACGGTCGGAGGTACAATTGCAGAGACAATTTCACGCCCAACTGCAGATCCGATTGAAGATACTACCACAGACCCAATTGCAAACCCAATTGCAACCCCAATTGCCACAGTCAATGAAGAATCCCACAAGCTTCCATCTGCTGAGCCACACACCTCCCCCGAACTGAACCCGGCGGCAAGTCCAGTGGAAACCCACTCAGAAGTAGAGGTGAAACACGAAGAACCAGAAGACGAGGAAGAAGACGCCGAGCTCGATTTGGAAGCGGCCATCGGCAACGCTTTCAAAAACCTCACTGAAGATTTGCAGGCAGATCAATCTGGGGTCGCAGACACTCGCAAATCGCCTACTCTGTTGGAAACCAGGGCCTCGGATCAGGAAACCACAGACCAATTTCACCGCAACTCAAGCGAAACACACCAGATCCACACAGAAGACCCCCTGTTACACTCCGAAGGTGAAGTCCAGTTCCAGGCTGATCCCAAGACTCAGTTTTCCCAGGGCGAGGTCCATCACGAGGATAATAAGCTTGAGGATGCCATCGACCAAGCGTTCAAATCCTTGACCGATGAATTCGACCAGTTGCGCCACGAGCGTGAGCCACACAGCCAACCGGTACCGCACGCTACTGACGATGATGACCACATCTTGCACGATGCCATTTTTGCCTCTTTTACCGAAATTATGGGCCATGAGAAACAGCGCAAGGCCCTGATTTACCCGGATGCAAAAGATGACAGCTTGGACTTAAATAGTGTAGTGCAAAACGTGGTGCAGCAAATATCTCTGGAATCCAACTCGCTTGAGGGCCAGGAGCTTTCCATCCCGAAAGATATGTTGCAAGATTTGGCACTGGAGATCTCGCACCAAGTCCACCACCACGAATCCGCGAAAAGGGGCCACCCCCCCAAAGAAATTCCTCACATTGACGACAATATTCTTGCTCATTTCCAGCTGGAAGCCAATAAGGGCGACGAGAAACATGACGATGCAAAGGACGACGACCCGGGCCTAAAGACCGCCCTCGCATCCGCCATGCGGAATGTTCTCCAGCAGGCTGCGGCAGAGGATGTATCGGAGAACCCCGGCGAGAAGCCCGAGAGCTTGGAGAAGTTGCAGATGAACGAGATCTTGCAGAATGCATTCACTATGGCGATGCAAAACCCCCAGGAGTTATTGACGTCTCTCGAATTGAATGATGAGGAATCAGCGCAAACCGTCGGAGAGAGCTCGTCCTCTACTTTGTCAACTGCAGCAGCACTTGCCGCTCTTTCAGTGAAGGAAGCACTCAGTAAGCATGACGGCGAAGAGTTGATGGGGGAGAAAACGTCCACCGATGGTAAATCGCTCTCGATCGCGGAAACCTTGGCGTTGCACAGGTCCTCCATGGCGAATATTCCTAGAAGAGAATTCTCCACATCTCTGGTACTCGAGGACACCATGAGAGAACAACAGAAGGTGTCTACTATGAACCCTCAGCTCTCCAATATCCTTTCATCTCTATCCCAACACATCCAATCAGGAAATCAATCGCAGAACTTGATGCTGGTCATCCGTCAGATGACAAATGCGTTGATGTTAAACAAAGCCTCGTCATACACAATGAGCTCGGCAACGCAAGAAATTTTGCAAGAGGTGCAGACACAACCCCATGAGCAGAAATTTTTTATCGACAGCTTGAAGAAAGCAAAGGGCTTCTTGTCGAAGGATGCTGCCGATGAAGCAAAGCGGAGGGCATTGTCCCTTATAGAAAATGTCATAGGACTAGTGAATGGCAAAACTGAAGATGGCCAGAGCTCTAAAGATTTGAATATCCCTGAAGATTCTTTGAGCCAAGTTGAATCCTCCACATTATCTCAATTTTACTCTTCTGCATTGTCAACACTCTCCAATTTCAATAGTTCCCGTTTCAGGGGTGGTCTCGGAGGAGAAAAGCTCGATGTGGACTCCAACGAATACAAGGAGAGAATCAGAGTTGAGAACAGAGAGCGGAAAAAGCGCTGGAGAGAAGAGAACTCGGAAAGAAACAAGGATAATGATTTACGTTCTCGAGTCATCAAACGTGCTAACTATATGTTTGGAGAAAGCCAGAGCACAGAAAAAAAGGTATGGGTGGAGGACGAGTTCAACAAGAGGAGAGCCAAGCGTTTGGCAAAACAGAAGAAGGAAGAAACGGACAAATCCGTGGACAGCCAATTATTTGTTGATACAGCTGGTCCAGAAGCGAAGCATGCTTCGACAATCTACTCGCAAGATCCAAAACTAGTCAAGCGACTTACTGATTTCTTCAAGATTGTGGCCGAGGCTGGAAATGACGAAGACCCTCAAGCGCTCATGACCGCAACTTCCGCTGCTACAGCTGTCGCCGCTTCTGAATACGCAACTTCAAATGGGATTTCAGATGGCCACATCGTCCAGAGTGCGATGTCTCAGATCTTGACCAACGTGCTTGACGCCACTGTCAGATCCGGCAACTTCACCAGAATCTCATTTCTCTCCAAAGGAACCTCATACCAACCCCCATCATCGTCAAACAATGAAAACAGAGATTTGATCAACCGGTTTTCCGGAATGCCCGGAATAAGCACTATGGAATCCGGCGAAAGAAAGTCCGCCATCGATATTCTTCGACGCTCTCAGAAACGTTTTGGCATGGATTTCCTATCCGGAGATTCTAAGAGATCTCACCTAGACAACGAGACGCCAGGACTGTATGTCGAAAAAGACAAATCTTCCATGTCGAGAATTCAGTACGAGATTGACCAGTTGAGGAATTCCATCTCTACATCTACATCAGGCCATATCTGGGGATCAGCGACAGGATTGAAGATGCCTCTGTACAAGAAGCCCACCGGAACTGCTTCGCAGGAGTTACCGTCCCAAGAAGTCCCTAATAAGGAAGTGTTTATTCCTACACTCCCAGTGGTGGCTTCCCCATTTATTTCCAATAAGATTGGATTGAAAACCGAAATGACTCCTGGTAATAGCGTACCGGGCGGATTAAAGAAACCTGGAAGTTTCCAGAGACCGGCGTTCTCCAAAGCCCATAAGGGCCGAAGTTTAGGCTTTCCCACCCTCTACTCTGCGTCATTTTCGCAGAAGTAGCGGTTTACAATCTTTCTTTTCTTACATGTATTACTATAATTTATTGTTAATTCAATGGATATCACGGACAATTTAAATAGGGGTAGTTTCCTTCACGAGCCACGAGTACGCCCTTTTCTCTCCCATACGCAACAATTGCGGTCCGAGTTCCGCTCTGATGCATCTGTGGAACTCGTTGACCCACCTGCGCTCAACAGTGTTTAAAAGAGAGACATCAATAAGCTTCGAGCAGAATGGTACCTTCGTCAAGTAGTCAAAACCAAGGTAGCTCTGACCAGAACGGGTTTTACCAAAAGATTCATCACATTCAATGATTGCCACCTCACTCTCTACCCGGAATCCACATTCGCCGTCAACATAGTAACCCGGCTCATCAGTAAGAATCGCACCCTTTTTAAAATAAGATTCATTACCAACACCGCCAGCAGTCGTCAGAATATAAAGTGGGCCTTCGTGAACATTTCCGAAACTTCCGATTCCATGACCCGTTCCATGGTTGAAATCTAATCCTTCATTCCACAAGGGTTGTCTTGCATAGGAGTCGAGAATGGTACCAATGGTGCGAGTATCAGAGGGAAACTTGGCCATAGCTACCGCCAAATGGCCCTGGAGAACAAGAGTATAATATTTCTTGTACTCCTTCGTCAAGTTTTCGTAGCCAAACATGAATGTTCTGGTGATATCAGTGGAACCCTCAAGATAATGCCCTCCCGAGTCAATCAAATAGGGAGTCTTAGTATCAATCACGTCGTGCTGTTCAGCATTAGGCGCATAGTGGATAATAGCCGCATTGGCGCCACTGGACGAAATGGTTTCGTACGACAATCCCTTGAAATTAGGAAAGCGGGACCGAATACTATAAATCTTTTGTGACGCCTCATACTCGTTGATGGTCTCTTTTTTGTGGAGAAGCTTGTGCTCAAGCCACGAAGAAAAAATGATAAACGCCAAAGAGTCTTTGGTTTGGGCATTTTTTGCATTCAACAACTCCGTATCATTCTTGTAGAGTTTAAATACGGAAACAACAGATTCAAACACAAGAGACTGCTTTGCGAACGATTGAGGCAATGCCGAGGTCAATGCATAGTTGCACGCATCTTTGCTGGGAAGAATGAGCTTGACATTAGGGCGGTCGACAGTGGTTCTCAAAGTTTCCAAGTCCGCATAAAATGATTCGTACGGTTTAAGTTCAAAGCCTTCAATACTGTTCAAGTAAGCCTCAACCGTGGTCAACTTCTCCGCATTGGCGTACAAGGTGACGTCACTGAGGGATACGATCAAGTAACTGAAGAAGAAAGGAGAGTACGGAATGTCAGAATCAGCACGCAAGTTCAACAACCAGCCCACTTCATCTAATGCACTGATCACGATGTGAGACGCCTCTTTCTGGTGGAGATGTTCGCGGACTCGAGATATTTTACTTTCAGTGGTTTCTCCAGCGTATTGCAACGGAAATTGGTAGACTTGGTCCAAAGATCTCAAGGGTTTTTCTGAGCCCCACACCTCATCCACTAAGTTGACATCCAGGAGCGGCTTGAAAACAGCACCTCCCAATTTCAGGTTTGTCTCGAAATACTCCCCAAGCGCAAGACTGAGAAATTTAGGGTCACACGAAATGACGTTGGAAACCTTACTTTGTGCGGCCTTATCAATTGCAAATTGCTGCCACCTGGGGAATCCTGCGGCACCCTGCTTTAAAAGACGCCACAAGGTGCCATCCAACTGCTTTTCCGCCTGCAAAAAGTATCTACCATCAGTAGACAACGCCGCTTCACCGGTTAACTCGGAGGGATCGTCCAAAGTAATCACACAGATTCCCGCACTTCCAGTGAAGCCCGAAAGGAACTCTCTTCTCTTATCGGAAAGCGCAGTCTCTTCTGACTGGTGCTCATCCTCACTTGGCACCAAATACACTGCAATCGAGTATTTCTTCATCAAGCGGCGGATTTGACGGAGTTTTTCCGCAGCGCTAATACTTGACTTCACTTTGGTATCACTGAAAGGCAATTCTGGAAGCGGTTCGTCGTCCAATGGTTCGCTTTTTGCCATGGCGGCATCAAGCTTAGCATCGGAACCCAATTTCCATGACATTCCGGAAGGGAGGCATCTGAACGGTTTCGAAACAATATCGAGAAGGGAAATTGACTCGGCAGTTTGGCCTAATCCGTCATCCGACAGAAGAAGGGGTTGTTTTTCCATTAGTGGTGGATAATCAGGAAATCGGTCTTACTTATATGGTGAAGCCGCATAGGCACAAGGGCCAGCATCGCACGTGATCCGAATGACATGTTGAATTTCTTAGTGTGCAGGTATCTGCTACAACTAAAAGGGCAATTATTTAATTTAAGGGAAGATCTATCTGTAATAGATCAGGTATAACTAACTGCTTGTTATTTAAAACGTACCTTATCAACTTGTTGAAGTTGTTTCAGTTTTTCCGTTTCATTCTTAATAACATAAGGAGAATCCTCTCCTTATATAGAAAAGATATGCATGTGATAAGTGAGCTTATACTTTTACAGCCACTCATAAACCCATACATCTCAACATGACAGGTAGACATACCGACGGATTTGCAGAGATTTTGAGGAAAGAATATATTTTTCCATGCGTTTGCCTAAGGGTAGATGCCAGTATTTTGCTCAAAAGCAGCTCACAAAGTCCTGAGCTGCTCCTTTCATTAGTCTGAATTTTTCTGTAACACCAGAGCCACATGCGATAAGATCGCGCATACTCCTATCAACAGCCACACTGGTAGTGGTTGGAGTGACGATGATTTAGAAGATTAGTAAAATAATACACAAAAGGGGCTTCTATCCAATATACACCGGGTATCAATAGAATTTTATTAAGACGGGTTTTTGGATAATTGCGAGAACCACATGGCCTGGTCTGTTGTGATAGCGAGGTTGGCTCAGTGGTTATTCTGCAGGAAAACTGTCCCCATTTCAAGAGATTTATGTTGATTTATTTGAAGGTGAAGTGTACTGAATTGAAAACTATAGGATGGCTCTTACGATTATAGGTCTGTCATCATAATATATGGAGATATATCCATTGTGGAGCAAGGACGATTCTGCTCATCATGTCTTTAATTTCATCAAGAACGCACATAATACATCGCCCAGGCGCCCTAATTGCAAAATAATCTGCCCAGACAGCGCACCAGAACTCCGAAACAAACAGGTCAATGTTTTTGTCGGAAAAACACAACAGAAATGTTAGTTTTTTCCCCGAAAAGTATCTCCATCTTCTTAAAAAGTTGGTTAACACAGTGCGGCCAGATTTGCCGATGAAAGTGTTCCAATCATCACGGTTTTTAGATTCTCCGTTGAAAATGCATCTCGAGTGCGTCCGTGGGCTCACGGATTACGTCATGACCACAAAGAATATGGGCATTCGTTATAAAAAGAGAAGCGGAGTGCAGGTGCAAGCCTACTGCGACGCAAATAGGGAAGAAGAAAGACACAATATGGATTATGTTTCTGGGAATGTGTTCACTTTGCACTGGGTCCAATATCTTGGTTGGCGGAACGCCAGACAATTGCCCAGTCACGTACAAAGGTGCTAATTATAGTTATGAGCGAAGTAGTTAAGACAGCTTTATGGCTTAAACAATTGCTAAAAGATACATTGGGAGCTGCTCAAACCATTGACATCAAGTATGACCATAATACTCTGATCAGTGGATCACGTCCGCGAAATTGACATTATATTCGTCTTCCTATGTGACGAGATTCAGAAGAGCAGATTCCGGATTTCTAAAATTGTTTGGCATAGAGATCTTGGATATCTTTTTACAAAACTGATGAGGAGACCAAAGCTCTGCAAAATAAGAAGGTCTTTGAGCATTGGCGAGGTGGGGAATTAAATTATGAACGGACGGCATGGGTCCATCAAGAAATGTCTGACCATGTGCACGACATAAGCATTATTTTTACAGCGGATCTTCTTAGTTTCCGTTTCCGTATTTAAATAATACATACATACCATTCGACACTGTTGTCGATTTGGTCGTCGGAGACACCCCATCTAATGCTAAGCCAGGTATCACGTTCTGCACATAAATCATATACACGTGATAGATATACTGTATGTACAGGCTTTCTGCAACACCACAACAATAACGCGTCTCACATTTTGAAACCCATCACTTACGTAAATCCGGAATGGGTCGGCTTGTTGGACTCGAGCTAGAAAACTTCAAGTCTTACAAAGGATTAATTAAGGTTGGTTTTGGCGATGCTTCATTTACCTCGATCATTGGCCCTAATGGAGCGGGAAAATCTAATATGATGGACGCGATCTCGTTTGTCTTGGGAGTTCAGTCGTCTCATCTCAGATCTCAGAATTTGAAGGATTTGGTTTACCGAGGACTGATTGATTCATCGAGAAACACCACTGTGGCATCTCTGAGCGATCCTAATTCTGCCTATGTTTG
Source organism: Clavispora asparagi (assembly GCA_030573135.1). NCBI lineage: Eukaryota > Fungi > Ascomycota > Pichiomycetes > Serinales > Metschnikowiaceae > Clavispora > Clavispora asparagi. The sequence continues at coordinate 10,540 of JAJMCU010000024.1, forward strand.
TGCTGTTTACGAAAAAGATAACGGAGAACTCATGAATTTGAAGAGAACCATTTCCCCCGCCGGTGGGTCGGATTACAAAATCAACAACAAGACCGTCACTGCATTGCAATATATGATGGCGTTGAAAGCAGAAAATATTTTGGTCAAGGCCCGGAACTTCCTCGTGTTTCAAGGCGATATAGAGAATATTGCGTCTCAATCGCCCAAAGATATCGCCAGGTTGATTGAAACTATCAGCGGCTCAGCGGAGCATGCATCGGAGTATGAAAGTCTCAGAGAGGAGAATGAAAGAGCGCACGAGGTGGCGACTGAAGTATTTTCTCGTAAACGGAACCTCAACTCCGAATCGAAACAGTACAAGGAGCAAATGAAGGAGCGAGAGATATTTGAGTTAAAGTTAACAGAAAAAAATAATTTGATCAAGTCTCTACATTTGTTCCGGATATTCCACAACGAGAAACGCCATTTCCAAATTTTGGGCGTTATTCGTCGTGTCAAGGGCTCGATCGCAGAATCATCATCCAAGTTAAACGAGCAGCAAGAATTATACAATGATCTCATGGCCCAATACGCAGCCGCCAACATAAAAATGCGGAAACGCGAGCAAGAGATTTCTGAGTTGCAGTCAACCTACGAAACTTCAAAGAGAGGATTGATCCCGATCACCGCAAATACAAAGTCACTCAAAACTAAGATAGAGTTGACCAAAAAGAAACTTAGTGATCTTAAGGTGGACATTGAGAATCAGCTGCAGCAACAGAAGAAATACGAGAAGAATCTTGCTGATGCCGAGCGTCTTTCTGAAGAATTTGAGCAGAGAATCAGAGATATGCACAAAAAGATTCTGTTGTCCCCAGAAGATGTTAAGGAATACGAGGTTTTGAGAGGAAAGTTTCTTTCTAACTCTGGATCTCAGCTCGAAGAACAACTAACTGGATTGACCAATGAAAGGGATACATTTGACTCTATAATTAGAAACTACGAGTCCCAGAAGGATAATGCCTCTTCTAAAATGGCAGAGTTGGAGTCAGAAATTCAATTTAGTTTTGATCCTAAATTTACTGATTTGCAGACTGAGTTAAAACAGCTTTTAGAATCAAAGACATCCAAAGTCAAAGCCAAAGAGTCTCTTCTTGCCCAAAAAGAGAAAGCGAATCTCATGGAACTTGAACTCAATTCTTCTTTAAGAACCACGTTGCTCAAACTAGAAGAACTCTCTTCGGAACAGAAAGAATCCAAGAAGCAAAAAAAGCTCCGAGACAATGTGTCTATGCTTCGGAATATGGTGAAGGAAGGTTCCATTAAGGGCCTTATGTATGAGCTTGTGAGTTGCTCGCAAAAAAAGTATGAAACCTCTTTGCATACTGTTCTTGGTCCAAACGTGGATGCGATTGTGGTCGAGAGTACATCTGTGGCTTACAAGTGCATCGAACTATTGAAAGAACGCCGTGCGGGAACCGCAACTTTTATTCCATTGGATTCCATTGTCAACGAACAAATCAATTTAAACTACTTGAGATCTCTCCATGAGAATGCACGGCCAGCAGTGGATATCGTGAAATTCGACGATGTCTCTATTGAGAGAGCAGTTCAGTTTGTGCTTGGCGATACCATCATAGTTGATACTATCGAAGATGCGCGGGACTTGAAATGGAACTCCGATCATCCTATCAATAATAAAATGGTTTCTTTGGATGGTTCTGTTGTCCATAAGTCAGGTCTTATGACAGGTGGACCACAGGAGCAAAATCATGGATTACGTTGGAGCAAAGAACAATGGAACCAATTAAACGCCAAAAAAGACGAGATTAATGAGAAACTATCTAAAATTTCTTCAGAAAAACCAAGTGCGATTGAAATCAATAACTTAACCGATGAGATCAGTCAGATTGATGATGAACTTCCATTACTTAGAAGCAAAATTTCCAGCATCGAGAGAAAAATTAATGAGAGAAAACTTGAGATTGGCTTCCACACTGAAGTTATTGCAACCCTTGATGAGAACATCAATGGAAAAAAAAAAGAAGCGGGACTGTTAAACATTAGAATTGAAGAGGGGCAAGCTAAGATAAACAATCTTCAAACAAAGATTTATAAATCCTTTTGCGAAAAACATAATCTTGAATCCATTCGTGATTATGAGTCCATCCATGGGGCCGCGTTAAGAATCCGTGCGAGAGAGAGAGCTGAACTCCAGAAGGCAATCTCTACGATCAAAAATCAATTAAGTTTCCAGTCAGAAAGAATAAGGGAAACTGGAAGCAGAATTGATAAGTTGCAAGCCAACCTTGTCAAGTTCGAGACATCGTATACCAAGCTTAAAGAGGATTTTACCGCAGCAACGACTGAAGTAGATACACTCGAAGCTGAGTTGGAGCTTTTTAGAGAAGAGGTGAAAATCCAGAGGGACAGTCTTTCTCAAATGCTTAAAGACGCCAAATCCAAGGAGGTTTCGGTCAAAGATGTTCAATCAGAGATCAAAACTTTAAACAAGGAATTGATGAATTGCGAGGAACTTATTTTGAAAGTGGACTCTGAGAGATTAAACATGTTGAAAAATTGCAAGATTGAAAATGTTGACTTGCCCTTGGAAGATGGATTCTTGGAGTCTGTTTCCCTCGGAGAGGGTATTGATGATGTATCAGCTGTCGCTTATCAAATACGTGTTGATTACAGCATGCTCGATTTCAAATATCAAGACCACTTTTCGGTAAAGATTGAAGCCGAAATGCGGGTGCAGATTGAGAACATTGATAAAGATATCCAACTGCTTACACCAAATGCCAAGGCGTTGGAGAGGCTAAAGGAAGTGGATCAGAAATTGAAGGCATTCGACAGAGAGTTCACGAAAGCTAGACAAACGGAAAAGAAAACCACGGAAAGATTCAACGAAGTGAAGAACCAGAGAGCGGAGCTCTTTATGAATGCATTTAGCCATATATCCCAGAGGATCGATGGAATATATAAAGAGCTCACAAAGTCCAGTGAGTCCCCTCTCGGAGGCTCCGCTTATTTAACGCTTGAAGATGAAGAGGAACCATACTTAGCTGGAATTAAGTATCACGCAATGCCACCCATGAAACGATTCAGAGATATGGATCTTCTTTCGGGAGGCGAGAAAACTATGGCAGCATTAGCGTTGCTCTTTACAATTCACTCTTATCAACCGGCCCCATTTTTTGTTTTGGATGAGATTGATGCTGCTTTAGATAACTCCAACGTGACAAAGATTTCGAACTATATTAAGCGCCACGCAGGACCTGGATTCCAATTCATTGTTATTTCGTTGAAGAGCACCCTCTTTGAGAACTCAGATTCGTTGGTTGGAATTTACCGTGAGCAAAGGCAGAATAGTTCCAAAACTGTGACTCTCGACTTGAGAAATTACGCCGACGATCAAGAAGAGATCGTGCCAACTCCTGTTGCAGAAGCTTCTGCTACCCAGGCATAAATAGGAAATATTTATTTTTCTAATCTTTAATGTAAGTGTATTTACGATATACACTGAGGTACGAGGCTCTATCTTCAAGCATTTCGATGCCGGACAAATGATTCGCGCACATGCGACTCCGCAATGTGCGATGATCTAAGTGTGTACAGATGTGTCTACAACCACCTAGAGTATATGCGTTCATTACGGCATTTTCTGGCCCTAAGATTAGCCCATCGACAATATGCACATTCGTATACTTCTCTATTGAAGAAAAAAACTAAACGAGGTACAACGGATAAGACGTCGAGAGATCTGGTTCTTCATCTAGATATTACCACGTTTTTGGCGCAACAAGCGGTGAGTCTCGATCATGTCAAGATTCCAGAGGATTTGATTTTCAAATTCCTTTTCGCAAAATCCAGCGGTGATATCGCTGTTCCAAATGTGCGTATTTCGGCCTTGACCAGTGAAGGTGAAGGCCTTGCACTCATTCCACGGGAAGCCTACGACCAGAATGGAGATTCTTCCTCGCATACCGTGGTCAAGGTCCCAAAAACAACCATAGGGGACGAGGTGACCATCACTCTTCGAAGACATCACGATTTTTATGCCGAGGCAGACTTGGTGAGTGTTTCTCGCAAATCACGGAAGCACAGCAATAGAAACGACAGGCTTGTGGTTTGTCAGCATTTCGATAGCTGTAACGGGTGCCAGTTTCAGATGATCCAGTACGAAGACCAGCTCGAATTCAAAAAGAAAATCATAACAAGAGCGTATGACTACTTCTATCCGGAACTCGATACGAGGCGGGTGCCTGATTTTGCCATGGTTGTGCCATCGCCAATGCAGTATGCTTATCGAACCAAGTTGACCCCACACGCAATGGTTCCTCGAAAACTTGAAAATGCCCAACATCCGTTGGGTGTAGGATTTGATAGTATTCTGAAGCCCGCCCACACAGTGGATGTACACAATTGCCCTATCGCTGTTCCTTCGATAAATCGCATGATGCCGGTGTTGAAAAGCGTATTCCATAAGAACATTGACAAAAAGCTAGCAACGAATTCAGATAAAAAAGTTGACGCTAACTTTATTCTCAGAGATAGTTTGCGCATTAATGGAGAGACTGGTAGCCATGAAAATGTCTGTCTTACTCACCGAAATAATGTCATCACTGAGAAGATCGGCGAATTCATCTTTCAGTTCGAGGCGAATGAATTTTTCCAGAACAACAGATCTATTCTCCCCACTTTTCTTGACTTCATCCGATTTCAACTACTCCAAGTATCGGGTGGATACAAGCATCTTGTGGACTCTTACTGCGGTTCAGGATTCTTGGGCATATCTTTATCAGACAGTCTTCCTGAAGAAGGAAAGGTATTTGGCATTGAAATCGCCAAAAAATCTATAGACTATGCCAAGCACAATGCCGAAGTCAATGGCTTGAACAAACTTAAAAAAATCAAGTTTGTTCACGGAAGCTCCGACTCGATGTTTACTGATCCTGAGTTTTTGAGTTCTGGAGTAAAAGGGGAGGACTGTGTTCTTATCATGAATCCTTCTAGAAAGGGCTCTACTGAGGTTTTCATGTCCCAGATTTTGGAATTTAAGCCTAAGGCAGTGGTTTACATTAGTTGTAACGTCTTTACCCAAGCAAGAGATTTAGCAACCCTCGAAAGACTCCAACGAAGATCACAGGCGAAGTATAATGTTAAAACAGTCACCGGATTTGATTTTTATCCACAAACGAAACACGTTGAGACGGTGGCAATACTTGAGTTGGCCAACTAAATAGACATGTACATATTATACAACTCAAATGGTCTCCGCCAAAAGAAATTCGACTATTTAAAAAGAAAAATCCTTGACAAATTCGTCAATTATATCACTCATAGCGTTGATACCCCATTCGATTCTCTTCCGCTGTTTTCTACCCGTAATGAAATCACTGTTCCTCAACTTTTTCCCGATAAAATGTTGGATTCCCTTCAAAAGAGACGGTTGTTCCTTTGCTTTGAGGATTTTTTCAATTAGTAACTTGTCATCGAACTTTTGCTCCGACATGCTCTTCTTCGAACCGATGAGGCCCACTCCAATCGCATTGACTTGTGACTTTTTACCGATTTGATCAAGGAACGTTACAAACAACACCTCCATGAAAAGCTTGTTATCAGAAGATGCGGTAACAAAGTTAACTGTTCTCAAAATGTGCATCGCCAAAGACCCTTCAGCAAAAAGATGTCCGAATAAACGGCCAAGATTTAAGATCTTCTTAAGCTTGTCATCATCTTCTTGGTCTTCTTCAAAGCCGTAAAACGCTTCGTCGTCCTCAGAATCATCGCCACTAGCACCTTCAAAGCCTTTAATTAAATCCCATAACATGAACTGGAACGTCTTTCTAAGAGAGTGCGAATCACAAAGCTTAGCAGCTAAGACACCATAGTATGGGTTCCAAGAAGGTTCAACAACGGCACAGTGAATCAAGATCCGTGGTATGTCTCTCTCTTGAGCTCTTTTTAATGCCAACTTATCCAATTTGGTAACAGCATCAATGAAGTCATTAGCAGACATTATGGAAATGAAGATAGCTCTTCTGATATCAGTATTCATTCTCTGGGCCCTGGCTAAGTCAAGCCAGTTAGGTTCAGCACTGTCTAGGATATCATTCATAACTTCATTGTTTACTAATGCTTCATCATTATGACCGTCGTGGCCCTTCCAAGCAGAACCAACAAGCCACCATTTACCCTTCGTATCAATATCTTTAATATCCTGAAGGGATACTTGAATTGGATCTGAGAATTTGTTAGAGGTGAAAGTTCCCAAGAACTTTTTCAAGCGAATTGCCAATTGATGAGTGTCTTCGTTGTTTGTTTTCATCTTATTATTTTTAAGAGATGTGATGGTTTCAATCAAAAACTGCATTCTCATGTTGACCGATTCTTTTGGCATGGATGCAGATTTCTTGGTGATGAGCAACACAATTTCTTTAAGAGCACTGGGATCATCAGTTCTCATTTGGTTACCAGAGTTCCTCACGATCTTTAATAAGATTTCTGAATTAGATTCAGACAAGTTTTCAATAAGCGAACGGATGAGATCATACAAAAGCTTGGACGAGACAAGCAGGAACGCGTAGATAGCAGACAATAACGAGCTAACGTTAAGGGCTTCTTTAGATTTCAGAGAATCTGTTCTGAAAATCTCGAACTTTTCAATTAAAGTTTGGATGAAGTAGGCACCGAAATCAACACCTTGAAGTCGGTAGATAGCCACAACTAATGTGGCATGCAAATAAACGAAAGTGTCCAATAATCTTCCTTGTTGAATAATACTGTCCAAAATCAAGGTCGTCAAGTTTTCATTCACCAATTGTCTTGGGTTGTTCATAAAAAGACCATTGATCTCATTAACAATACTACCGACATTAGCTTCGGACAACTTATTGATTGGTCCCTTGATGGACTTTTGTAATGCGAGAACTTCCTCCGAAACACCAGCATTTTCCATTGCAAGTTTTCTCCTGAGGGCTGGTGGGATGTATCTGGAAGGTTCAGAGGCAGATTCAGATTCCTTGACTGTATTTTCTGAAGTAGGAGCCACGAACGGATTTTCTTTAACTTGAGGTTCGTCCTCAAAGTCACTACCGTAGTCCTCAGATTCTTCTTGGTCACTAAGGTCGTCATTGGATTGGTCCAAGTAGTCAAAGTCTAAACCGTCCAACAATCCACCAATGACATCATCTTCAGAAGTTTTCTCCAACTTGGACTTTTTACCTTTACTCAAGCCCAACTTCTTGGCGTAAAATTCCATATCGTTATCTACCGGGTCCACAAACGTGGCCTCTACCACCTTTTCCTTGGATTCGATTTTTTTGTTCTTTGCTTCTTTCAAAGCTTTCAATTTTGCCATAGGGTCTTCCTCCTCTTCCAATTCTTCGTCGTAAGCCCCATCATAATTGTCAAAGTCATTCGCTGACAGAAACTCTTCTTCTTCTTCGCTTGCTTCCACATTTTCCTTGGCTTCTGCCTTTTTCGTCTTGAGAGCCTTCAATGCTGCGATGGGGTCTGATTCCTCTTCCTTGTCCTCTTCGCCTGTGAAATCACTCATGTCCTCAGAATCAAAGTCATCCTCCAAGTCACTCTCTCTAACCACTCTGACTTCGGAGTTTCCGTTTTTCTTGGCTTTTAAAGCCGCCAATGCGGCCATGGGATCTTCCTCTTCGGAAAACTCTTCAGAAAAATCTTCATCATCAAATTCATCGTCCAAATCACTTTCACGAACAACTCTGACTTCCAATTTGTTGGATTTCTTCTCTTTCAATGCACGTAAAGTTGCCATCGGATCCTCTTCCGTGCCAGAACCGTCTTCAGAGAGCAAGTCATCGTCAAATTCATCGAAGTCTTCGCTCTCAAGATCACTTTCCTTCACTATTCTAACATCAGAAATCTCTTTCTTAGTCAGACTAGATTTTGATTGCTCTTTCTCTTGATTCAGCTCGGTTGATTTTACCTTTTTCTGCTTCAAAGCGGCCAATGCAGCTAATGGATCGTCTTGGGTAGTTTTCTTCTTTTTCAACGCACTGAGCTTAGCACTGGGATCCTCTTTGCTCTCACGGCTCGCATAAGCGTGGGATTTTTGATGAGAATTCGAATGTTCCGGTTGGTGAGATCTCTTTTGCTTCTTGAGAAGTCTCTCTTCCTTCCGCTTATTCTTTCTGGAAACCGGAGCACCCTTCACTTTTCTCTTGGTAGTGAAACGCTCATCTTTTCCATAGTCACCTTTTTCTTCTTTTGATCGGATCTGATCTAAAACTTTATCCGGAAGACTAACTCCCCGGGGCTCGTCTGGGTCGAATCTAGCCATGATGATGTGATGAGCATCAAAAAATTCCCACTGATATGCGGAGAGACACCCATACATCCCGATACATCATCAGACATGTAATGTTGGAGTTGACGGAAATGACACCGTTAGAATGGAGTTAATAAAATTTGTGTTTTAGACAAAAAAAAAAGGTATGACTGGATCGAATTAGTTTTTATTACTGTTGATTGGTGCTGATTATGGTGTATTGTCCCTGTATTACTTCGAGCGCACCGAATTATACAAGGCTAAGGGAATCTTAATCCTCGTAAATACCGAAATTGACGGGATTAAAAGCCTATATTCCGGAGATAAAAGAAAGGATCTACAAAATTAGTCAATTCTCTCTAGTTGTACTTTGAATACTCAAGGTTCATGATTGCCTCAAGATAGGATCCAGTCGAGGCGATCTTTCCCGACTTCCCACCCGTACACCATTCCATCCGTCCCATACTTGACCGCAGAATAAAGCGCAACTGTGTTCTTACTAGCACATATTTTTATCGAGATGAATCGTTTTAAGTTGGATTTGTGGGGCATGAAAGTTGACCTAAAGCTTTTGGGTGACATCTTTTTCCTCACTGGCGCTGGCCTTTCCATGTATTATATGATCAACCACCTTCTCAACGATTCCATAGACAACTCGGTTCGCAGTAAGGAACTGAAGAAGAAAAGCTCCAGTGTGTTGAAGAAGATCCAAACCACCAACCCGGACCTCAAAGACATTTCGCTCAATGAGTATGAAAAGTCGTTGCTCAATTCCTTGGTCACACCCGACGAAATCAACGTCAGCTTTGACGATATCGGTGGACTTCAGCTGATCATTGACGAACTCCACGAAGCGGTTATTTTGCCGCTTACGGAACCAGAAATCTTTGCCGCGCACCTGTCGCTTGTCAACTCACCCAAAGGTGTTTTGTTCTACGGTCCTCCCGGATGTGGCAAGACCATGTTGGCGAAGGCGATTGCCAAAGAGAGTGGTGCCTTCTTTTTGCTGATTCGCATGCTGACGGTAATGGATAAGTGGTACGGCGAGTCCAACAAGATCGTGGATGCGATTTTCTCCTTGGCCAACAAGTTGCAGCCGTGTATCATTTTCATTGACGAGATTGACTCTTTCTTGAGAGACCGGTCCCCCTCGGACCACGAGGTCAGTGCGTTGTTGAAGGCGGAATTCATGACATTGTGGGATGGTTTGCTTGCAAACGGCCAAATCATGGTGATGGGAGCCACCAATCGTCAGAATGATATTGATCTGGCGTTTATGCGCAGATTGCCGAAACGATTCCCCATCAGCAAACCTGACAGGGACCAGAGACGGTCGATCTTGCTGAAGATCCTTCGGGACGCCAAGATGGCAGATGACTTTGATTTAGAAACTGTGGTGATTAATACTGAAGGATTTAACGGTTCGGAGTTGCGAGAGTTGTGCCGGGAAGCCGCTCTACGGTCAATGAAGGAGTACATTAGACTGAACTACAAGAACGGAAGAAAGCGCAGCGACAAGGTGGATCCGTCAATGGTGCGCCCGCTTATGACCAGAGACTTTTTGAAGGAGGGTGAGCTCACGGCCAGTGTAATCGACTGAGGTGTCCAGGAACTAATGTGTTTATAGGTTGGGAATAAGACTGAAACCCTTATTGGGAGTTTTGTAGACGCGAGTCCACCGTCGCCACCACCAAGCGACCTGGATGTACTGTCATGATACTGAAGCCAAGTGCACATTTGTTCAATACAAAAAGATAGCATGGTTTACGGTTAATATACACGATATGAGGTATGGGAACTGTTCGATTGAATTAACAGAGATTTTTGATAAAATACTGGAAACGTGGATTTAATTACTCGGCGATCCAATGGGTCCATCAATGAGTTTGTATTTATATTCCCCTAGACGCTTAATCTATACGTAAGTGTCCAATTGCCGGCGACGGAATTATCTCCCTACAAAATGCACTCTTAAGAAGCCCTATATGCGGCGAGCGAGCTTCACGTGAATGCCTTGTGCAGTTTCGCAGTATATCTTCGCTTCACCAGAAGAAAAAAAAAAACTCCGACCCAATTCTTCCGAAATACCGTCTTTCGGCGCCACGGTCACGTCACATTTGGCATGTCATTGTTCTCCCACGCAGAAGTAATGACTCCGCCAAGTGTGCGTTTCGCCGTGGCCTTTGGCTTCTTCGAAGATTGCTACATCGCCCTAAATGGTATAGTGATTCAAAGCGAAGCCCAGAATAACATTCACCGTCAATCTGGCTCTGGTCTTAAAGTGTCACATGATAGCGACACGCTAGGAGACCGGAAGTGGCAATTTGTTTGCTGTTTGATTGACGTGAGACAACCTTTTGTGTTCATGCACACAAGTCGTAGCAAGCGCCCGGGGGGCTAACTGTAGGCCAACTGTACGCCACCACCTTTTCCACCTACAACTTACTCTTGCCGAAAGCCGGATTTCTTTGTTTTCCCAAGCTCATTTGTACTATCCCCTTTGCTTCATGCTTCGCACACTACGTCCAGCCAGACCATGGGTCAGAGTGATATCTCCTACTCCGGTGTCACGCTCCACTCGGGCATTTCCATCGGAATTTTCCCCCACAGCCGTATTCTTCCCCGGAATCGCCAGTCGCCGCTGGTTCCTGTCGGATGTTAACGAACTCAAACTGGAAACGGGAGTGAATGACTCCGATGAATCGGCCGAAGTAACCGGTGTTATGGATTATCTGAAACTGACCGAGGCGTTGATCTTTTTCGATAATGTGTATCCCAGATGGCGGGCCAAGCTTTGGTACAGCAGGCTTTTTGGCTGGGTGGCTGCTGACAGGGCCAAGTTCTCCGATAGTCAATTGAAGGAACGGGTGTGCAATCTCATCCACGTCGAAGGTGCTCCGTTGCCTCAAGGTACCGTCCCGGGCGACTTTGTGCCCTTGAAAAGAGATGGCGGAGCGTTTGTCAAGTTCCAGGTGCCGCTGACAACTTCAGTCAAGGAATTGACGAAAACAATCGAGAAGAACTGCCAGGAGAACAGACGAGCCCACGAGCGCTCGATATGGCATTACTTTACTCCCTGGATCAATTTCCCCAGAGCGTACCACGTGAAGGGTACTCCATGGATTGAGGACATGAGCAGATTCCCTTCGTCGAAGCTTAAGGTTATTTTCGAGGGTAATGCTTTGACCGAGGAAGAATTGTACGTGTTGTTCCGCAGATACGGAGCAATTGTCGATATCGTCCCGCTGTCGGGTAGTGTCTCATACGCCACAGTAATCTTCAAGATGACGGATGCGTGTATCAGAGCAAAAAACTGTATTACCGGCATTGCGTTGAATGAGGGTAAAACCACATTGCACTTGCAATACATTCCTATTGAACGAGTGAACTACATCACTAATTTCATTGGCAACCATCAGAGAATTGCTATTCCTGTGATCTTGGCCATTTTGGCCGCGATTGCTGTCTTCATTTTCGAGCCTATCAGATTGCAATTTATCCAGTTCAAGATTCAGAGCCTGTACTCGTGGGATGCCCACAAAGACAACTTACTAGTTAAGGCGTTTTACATCCCATACAGAATGATTGTGTCTAGTATTAGCGATGGTCGCCACTTTTTGGACGATTCACTTGAATCTCTTATCGGAGGAAAGAGAGAATCGGCTGACCTTGAAGATCTCGAGAAAGATTTCCTCTTATCCGAGAGAAACGAAAAAGCTAACCAGATGAAGCTCTGGATTTGTGAAAATGCAAATACATTCATAATAGTGAGAGGGCCTAAGGGTTCAGGAAAGAGGGAGTTTGTCTTTGATCATACAATCAAAATGGAAGATACCCCAACCAAGAATGTTCTTGAGATTGATTGTGCTGCTTTGGTAAACGCCAGAAGTGAGAATCTTCTTTTGAAAGCAACTGCTGGCCAGGTGGGCTACTTCCCTCTTTTCACGTGGACCAACTCTATAACCCAGTTTATTGACTTGGGTCTTCAAGGATTGACGGGTCAAAAATCTGGCTTCAACGAAACAAAAGAAACTCAATTTAAGAACATATTACTGTTGACTCAAGTTGCGATCCGCCAGGTTGCGTTGGCTGATTTTTCTGCGTACAAGTGTGATTTGGAAAGACAGCAACAGAAAAAACTAGATGGTGGTGACGGGGACTTCAAATATAGCGAAATCCGCGAGGAAGAGTATTTGCAAATGCATCCTGAGGCCAAGCCAGTGGTTGTTGTAAGCAATTATGCTTATAAATCTGATAGTCCCAATGATTTCACTTATGCTGCTCTTGCGGAATGGGGCGCTCAACTCATTCAAACTAATGTGGCCCATGTCGTTTTTATCACTCAAGACTCAGGCAGTATTCTGCACTTGACTAAGGCGCTTCCTAATCAGGTGTTCAAGTCGATCTCTCTATCGGATGCGTCATATCAAGCTTCTAAACAGTTTGTTGTCAAGCAATTGCGTGATGATAAAGTGGCCCTGAATGTTGATAAGTGTTTGGCCCCACTTGGCGGGAGAATGCTCGACTTACAAGCGTTTGTCAGAAGAATTCGCTCCGGTGAAGATGCCGAACACGCATTGCAGGAAATGATTCTCCAAGCTGCAGAACAAATTACGACGTTCTTTTTGATCCCAGGAAAGCAAGAGGCTGATGCAACCTGGACCACTGCCCAAATTTGGGCGTTGATGAGATGTTTGTCAAAGAGTGAAGAGATTGAGTTCATTGACTTGGTTAAATCGCCTTTGTTCGCTCTGACGAACGCAACGGTGGCAACCTTATCCGCTTTAGAGAAAAATGATTTGGTTCGTTTGAAGAGGGAAAAGGGTATCATCCGTTCTATCACTACCGGACGCCCACTTTATCGTGCAGCATTCGAGAATTTGGTGAATGATAATAGGGCTTTCAAGTTATACGAAACAGACTTCTATAAGAGTCTAATTAGCTTGGAAAATGCAAAAATATCTCTGGTTGAGGATGAGATATCCAAGGTTTCTTCATTACATGATTTGAGATTTGTGAAGGAGAGACTTGATTATCTTTCCAAGAAGCTCAATGCGTCTACTGTGATTGTTGAGGAGTACGAGCAAAAAGTGAAGGAAGTCGGCAAGATTCCTGCGACTTCGACCAAGAAGAACTTTCTTGGGTTTTGAGTCCTGAGCTTACGCTAAGTGTTAATCTCTTTCCTCCTCGCCTAGCTGTCTGAGCGATAACCAGTTCTGGCTAGTCAATTACATTATTTGTACATAACTTCATAAGTGAGGCCCGCTAGGGTCTACAATAAGACTTTTCTCTATGATCTCGTAGGCCATTCTTCTACGGATGGTTTTCATATCTTTTTGCGAGAAAGAGAGGTCCAGGTTGCGTGCAATATACTTGGCCACAGTACAAGTGAATACACCGCAATCGTAGCCATTCTGCTGCTGGGGGGTTTTGGCATTGGGCATCAACTGATATTCTAAAAGTGGCACCAGGAGTCTCTCTGCCTCTTTTCGCATGTACTGAGCTAGAAGCTCTACTGCATTTCGGTTACCACTGGAGGAAAGGGAGTCGTGGTACCGAATTTGTTTAGCCTCGTTATCGATCACCGCCACCGCCCAGTGTGTGCTCATAATGTTGATAGGCACGATGACTTTTTTCTTTTCTGTCACGTTGATTTTCCGCCGTTTGGCCCACCGGGCCACACCTTGATATCCTTTACTTTTCAAGGTGGAAAAAAAGTGTGTTGTCCAGCAGTACACCTGGTCACTGCTTTCAGACACCAACGACAAGTAGAAATCGATCACATTGTCATTGAGCCACAGTCCATCAGATAGCGTGAGCAAATCACGCGAGGAAATGTCAATAGAGAATGCTGACACTACCAGCACTGCGTTACGATTCCTCCAGTGGGAGTTGACTACCGCTAATTGCGGTTCGGACAAGGGCGCCACCGAAGTACGGATCGCTGTGCGTTCTTTGGTAATGAGGTCTTGGACCTCTTGCCGTTCCCGTTTGAAGAGCTCTGCCACTCTGGTGGTGGGGATGGTTGACAAAATTGTGTCTGTAAGCGAGTATCTTGGTACCGGGATCAGTTTTGCGGGCGCATAGAATCGAGATATGGCTATGTCATATTCATCACGCGGCGTCAGGGGATCGCTCAGAGACTCGCGTGCACTTTTGCGCGTGGCCGGTTTGGTCATACTCAACGAATCGCCAAAAAGTTCGGCAATGTAAGTTGACGGCTCATTATGAGAGAGGTTTCTGTAGTCTGTGCGCAGTAAATCTACCTTAGATTCGTGTCGGAGCCGTCTCCGGTTGGATATTAGTGCTGTTCCGTACTGCAGACCGCCGACAAGGTCCTCCGTGCTGTCGATGTTGAACACCGAGTCGTAGAGATTCGCAGTTCGGTTGTCTTCTATTGTCATAATGCTCAAGTCATCAGGAAGAACCTGAGAGTATGTATGCGGGGAAGAAGAGGGCTCGGCATGAGGAGCATCTTTGAACGAAACGTCGTCGGAGGTTTCATTTTCTCGGCCAACCACGGTTTTAGGTGTGGTTGGTGGAATACTCTCCGGGACTCCCTCGCTTGCGTTTTCAAGCTCATTTGCTTTTTCCAGCGGATGAATTACCTGCCGTGGCTCCACAAGCCGCATCATCCATGCCAGAAGCAAATAAAGCATCGATCTGACAAACCGGAACACCAGAGATTGCGGCTGGGGCAGTGGCTCCGGTTCGGGAATTGTTAGGTCCAAAACAACCTGGGGGCGCTTTGGGGGTTGCGGAAGCACATAGTTAAGTCTGTTCCGTGTGAAAAGAGGGGAATGCCCCGCCAATGACATGGTGGGATGATGAAGCGGTAGAGACGAAGGCAATGACATCGGGGTGTACGGACCTAGGAGCTAGGTGTACGGGTGTGCAACCTTGCGGTTGGAGTGTCTCGGCCAGATCCAAAGCACAGCCCTCTATCGAAACACAAGACATCTTCCCAGTTATCGAGATTAAGAGTTTTTCAGGGTTATATTGACTGAGGCTTTTGTTTACAATACGAACTACTGGCCGCGTTGCTGTTTAAGTCTTGTGACGGATCACCTAGTAAATGGTCCTGTCCTGTACAGTGCTTGACATTTTCGAAAAGCCATGATTATCCATATTTCTGTCCGAAATACCGAACTGCATAAAATTTTCACCATTGGTGCTTCTTTCCGATAAATCCTCCAGCATCCATGACTCACGTAGTTTCGTGGTATTAGACGAATATTTTTTATTAATTACACGGGTGACTACGCCACGAACGCAGACCACCACACGTTGTACGATAGGTTTTGACTTCAATTCAAACGTGAGGCTGTCGTACTGCATATGTGCAGTCTTAACCCAATGGACGAATGCGATGAACCAACGCCGGTGCAGGTACGGGTGTATAGTGCACCGCATGGCTTATGCACGGGATCTATTAGGGCGGACCACATTCATGGCCCCAGTAACGAGAAAAGATAACCGAACCCCCATTTCGCGACGCGCCGCCCCCACTTGTGCCAATTGCAATCGCTGTGCTTGTCGCGTATCGCACGCCCAAATATTCATCCTCGGCTTCTGCTTCTGCGTCTACCCACCACGTGGTGAGCCTTATCAATCTTGGTGTATGTGCAGTACACACGCATGGTCACAGAACATTGGCGTGCGTTAAGTTAATTGACCCAGCCCACACTTATTCATCCAGATGTCCAACGACACCGAAATCGACCCCACCGACTCTGCTTCTGTGCCAAAGAAAATGCTCTTTGCCAACAAACTCGAGCTGGAGATATATCCGCCCTGGAGGGAGCACTACATCAACTACATCAAACTCAAGAAACTTTTGAAGGAAGGTGTAATCTTGCAGAACGCCTGGACGGAAAAAGACGAGCAGAACTTTGTCAGTGCATTGGACTCGGACTTGGAAAAGGTCTACACGTTCCAGCACAACAAGTACGATGAGTTGAACGAACACTTGAACGAGTTGCAGGCATCCACCGAGTCGGCAGAGGCCAACTTCGACGTGCAACGGTTCTCGTCTAAGTTGGACCTGGTTTTGAACTTGGCGCAAGAATTGAGCCATTTCCAGCGGCTCAACTTTTCTGGGTTCATCAAGATCGTTAAAAAGCACGACCGATTGCACTCCAACTACTCGGTCAAGCCGTTGTTGAATGTGAGATTGAAGAGCTTGCCGTTTCACTCGGAAGACTACTCGCCCCTTTTGTTCAAGATCAGTGCGTTGTTCCAGTTCTTGCGTGACAACTACAATGTGGACCAGTCATTGTCCAAGTTGAGTTCGTTTAATGACGACGTTGCTGCCCAGGAATACCAATCGTTCAAGTTCTGGGTCCACCCCGACAACTTGATGGAAGTCAAGGCAACGATTTTGCGTCACCTTCCTGTCATTGTGTACAACCATGATGGCGACGACGACGACGATGACGACGATGATGACGATGACAACGACTTTGGCTTCGCCAGAAACGACCCTACCATCAACTGCTTGTACTTTGACAACGAGAACTTTGAGTTGTACAACAATAAGTTGGTCAAGAGCCCCAACGCATCCACATTGCGGATCAAGTGGATTGGAAAGTTGTACAACAAGCCTAAGATTTACCTCGAGAAGAAGAGCTTTGAGAAAAACTCCGAGACCTACGACGTGGACGAGAAGTTCACGTTGAAGGAAAAGCACTTGGACTCCTTCATCAACGGCACCTTCAACGAGGAAAAATACTTGCGTAAGTTGGTCAAGAAGGGAGAGTCGCCCGAAGTGATTGATGAGACCAAGAAGCACATTGAGAGTTTCTCCAACTACATCAAGAACAACCACGTCCAACCTTGTCTTAGAACCACATACAAAAGAACTGCATTCCAGATTCCCGGAGATGACAAGGTGCGTGTGGTGATCGACTCCGACATCTACTTTATCAGAGAAGATGCGTTTGACGAAGAAAGGCCAATCAGAGACCCTGCGCTCTGGCACAGAACAGACATTGACTCTAAGGTGAACTCTCCTTTGTCGTTGTTGAGAAAGGGAGAGTACGTGAAATTCCCATACGCTGAATTAGAGATCAAGATCAAGGCGAAGAAGAACAAGAAGCTGGTGTGGGTGGATGAGTTGGTGCATTCGCACTTGGTAAAGGAAATCCCCAATTTCTCCAAGTTTATTCACGGTATTGCGTCGCTCTTTTTGGAGGACGATAAGTTGGACAATGTGCCTTTCTGGTTCAACGAGTTGGAGTCGGAAATGGTAATCGATCCCCAACAGGCATTTATCGACACCAGGGAGAAATTGGCCAAATTGCAAACGGATGAAGAGAACTTGAAGAAGTTCAAGAGCATGTTGACAAACTCCACTACCGATTACTCTGCTAGGTCCAAGTCGTTTTCTGGCTCGTTGTTGAACAGCTTTGACACCAACAGCCAATCCCCAGAAGTCATCCAGCCCACTTCCACCTTTGGTAGTGATGCCATCAAAAGTGACCCTTCGCCCGTTTCTGGTGACTTGGATCAATCTTCGGATGAGGACGATGACGAATTCGACGAGGAAGTGCGTCGCACTACTCTTAGCAAGATCATTAAGTTTCCCTCTACATTCTCAAAATTGCTCGACGTGGATTCTGAAGAGGAGGAGATTGTGTTGCCTGTGGGCGTGGTCAAGCCCGAGTCGTACATCAAGAATGCGGGCCCATTGAAGATTGAACCAAAGGTTTGGTTGGCCAATGAGCGTACATTCAACCGGTGGTTGCATGTCACGACATTGCTCTCGACTTTGACGTTTATCATCTACTCTTCCACCAGCAGAGCCAACTCCAGCGATTTGGCCACTCTTTTGGCATACCTCTACTTCGGTTTGACTTTGTTTTCCGGTGCGTGGGGCTACTATATCTTCATGCGCAGAAGAGAAATTATCATGGAGAGATCGGACACCCATTTAGATAACATTATCGGACCATTGATTGTTGCGGCGGGGTTAATTCTCGGCTTGATCATTAACTTTGTTTATGGGTTCAGAGCCGTGGCTCAGACCCAAAAAGCGGGCGTGTTCACAACCACCGGCTTGACCGAAGACTTTTTCGCCAAAAACCCATTGCAAAAGACGATTTTGGACTACGTCTTCAGAGTGGTGGGAGCATAGTCCGCGCCTTCTCCTGTAATCTGCTTCTTTCTATCATTCTCATAAACACAACCCGAACTTTTAAATTAACGTTTTAAATTTGTAAATGGCCATCGTGATTATCCCCATACACCTACTCATGCCTATATATGTATCTACTAGGCCCATATCACAGGCAATACCTCGTGTTCTGCACATAACCCGCGGGCACTCACTTCTGGACACGGTTATTTTTGAGAATGTCACCCAGTCGATTCAGTGGCCATGTCGTTAAACATATCCTTATACACGGTTTCTGCCGTTTTGCTCTTGGGTAATGAAGGAAAACGCTTATATGCCAAGTACTACAGAACGCAGGATGCGTCACAAGCCTACAAAACCGCCCAACAACAAACTGCTTTTGAACAAGCCATCTACTCCAAAGTAAATAAGTTGCATCAGGATGTGATTTTGTACGACAACCACTTGATCACCTATAAGCAAAGCAACGACGTGATTTTGATCACCGTGGGTGCGATCAACGAAAACGAGTCCATGCTTTTCTCCTTGACTACCAACATCAATGAAGCGTTGACGATTTTGTTAGATAACTCGTTGGATAGGGCCACAGTGTTGGAGAAGTACGACATGGTGTGTTTGTGTATTGACGAAACAATTGACGATGGTGTGATCTTGGAAATTGACCCCGCTATCATTGTCAGCCGAGTGACTAACCCTCCATCGGCTGCTTCGAACGACATGCACATCGACATTTCGGAAAAGGGTTTGTTCAATGCTTTGTCTTTTGCGTCTAAGAAGCTCAGTGAAAGATTGCAACAGGGTTTGTAATAAAATAGGTATAATATATCGTTGTTGAATCCGTGACGGTTGTTTGACTTGTTAGATCATTTGTCTCTGCTCTTTTTTGGTGCGGTACACTGCCACTTGCGTTGGCTTGATGTCGTTTAAGTTGCTTTATACTTCTCCAGCAGCCTTTGTATTTGTGTGCCATGGTTGTCTTGCCTTCTGATTGTGCTTAATGGGTTCCAGTGAGCAGTTCCACTTTGCGGAACCAGCAAATTAGCCTATTGACTTCCTCGTTTACGCTCGAAATTAGATTTGGGGACATCTTTGGCATACCCGAAATAAAAAAATATTCTTTACTGAAATTCCTCTGAACTTTTCAAAAATCTGTCTCCGTGTACTGACTATGGTCTTGATCTCGGTGCCTACGTTAGGCTTGCATATAGCCAACACCAACAACTCACCTCTCTCTACTCTGCTCTTTAGTACCTAATCAAGATGGAAGAGTCCTTCTATTTCTCCATGCTCCGAATATCGGTGGCCCAGATGATCAAAGCGTCGGGGTTTGATAAATGCAAACCGCTGGTACTTAACACCGTGACAGATCTATACATTCGACATCTCCTGTTAGTCTTGGCCAGCGCTCAGAAGTTTTCCCTTGCACGTTCCAATAGCGTCAATGACATCCTTGCTCAAGACGTTTTACAGGGGTTGATGGATGTAAAATTCCTCAAATCCCTGTCCTTTGAAAGTTTGTTGGATCCGCGCGATTCGTCTGAAGCACCATCAGAGGAATACAACACCAAATCTGTCGAATCCTTCAAGCGGTGGCTACAATACAGTGATGCGTACAGAACGGCAAAAAAGTTGAGTGACGTTCCATTGCCCATGATCCACAACTTGATCGATAAGCGGAAGGTCGATACATCATCTGAGACTGATCAGGAACGGAAGAAACGGCGTTTACGAGAACGCCAGGAGTACTATAACCAGCTCAAACAAGGCGAAGAAAGCACCCAGCAGAATATGGATCGTCTTGTGGATGATTTTGAGGAAGATGAGATTACAACTAACGATAAGCTTTCGTGGCTCACGTATTTGGCCGAGAAGGACTTGAAATTGGGTCATAATTTCAAATTTGTCAACACTTCGATTCAGGAAAGTCTTCTGTCGGTACAGAAAAACAAAATGTTTCATCCCCCGCCCAAAAATGGCGAGGATGTCTACCAGTCCTTTCAGAACCACCTCCGGAACTCAAATAAGTACGATCATGTGGTGATTCAGATCCAGGAATCGCAAGACGCAGAAAATGCTGAAAAGGCGCCTCTCATTCTTCCGTCGTCTCATTTGAAAGCTGCTTTGCCATACAATGTTACATATCCGGACTCTCTCATGAATGACGACATCGAGCAATATGCACAATATGCTCTATCTCATCCGGAAGAACTAGAAATCATATTGACCAAACCGAGATTGTCTGCACAAGATGGCTCACTTGAGAAAAATGCATCCTTAGATACCACACTCGATAAGGATGGCATCGAGACAAATGGGCATGATTTGGTAGATAATATTGCTGCGTTAAAAAGCCCCAGTGACGCTGGGCGTGTTAGCAAATCACCTGAGGTTGACATTGCGCCACTAGAAGCCATAGCAGCGGAGGTGGATGGTACCCTTGTGGTGGATGAGGGAAATCCGATTGCTGTCGAGGTTGGTGATACAGTTGTGGTGGAAGGTGATGAAAAGGTTTTCGAAGAGTCTAGCAATGACATTCCAGTGGAGGTTGATAATGAAATGCCGGTGGAGGCTGATGATGACATTGCGATGGAAGTTGATGATATCCAAGCTACGGACATTGGAACCAATACGTCAAATAAGCCTAACCACGAACTCGAGACGGAGGCAGTCTCGGAGAATGAGAAAGCGAAAGACGTTGCAAAACCTAGTCCTGATGAACCCGAGAACAAACTATAGCGATTGAAATGAAATTAGAATAATGAAAAGAACCCCGTATAAGCGATCCATTTCTATATGTATGTGCTGTCTATAAACTTCACACTCACACCTTGTCCTTTCAGAGGGTCACAATGGCGGTGTACTTCAGGATCTTCGAATTGAATCATCTAGACTCTGATTCTTCAATCCTTGCTTTCTTTGATTACACCATGTTCACCCCCACAAGCAATTGTAAAATACTCCTCTTTTGAAATTTTAGAAATCTTCCTGAAAACGTTCTTATGGCTGGGCAATTTCGGATCTTCGCACACCCCTCTCAAATGCATAATGTACTTATAGCACAAATATGTGTCCTTGACCGAGACACTTAATTCCTTCTCAATGAAATCAGCAGGCAAGTATAGTGATGATAAATCTTCAAATTTGATTTGAGCCTCCTTCACCGTGAGTACAAGCATGGTACCAAAAAGCGTTCTTGTATCAAAAGACACCATGATGGGCAATGCACTGACCAGTTCGATTTTCGACACCGTGTACTTCAAAATATCAGGCAACTTCGAGAAAAATTCATTGTGAGAATCGTCGTTCTTCTTTGGTAAGAGACTGTCAACGATATCGTAAGGAAGCTCAACGTCTAACTCAAAATTAAGAAGTTTTAAAATGAGCTCTTCCCGGTATAAGAGCTGGTCTCTCCACTGCCAGAAGATTGGGTTATGCTGGTCAATGGTCTTGTTGGGGTTTTTGATTCCACACGCAATCATAGCAATCTTGTCTGGTTGCCTGTAGTTGTCATTAAGCTTGCAACTAATGGTGATTGCCGCACATGCAACAAAATATTTGGATGTCGTGATGGGAACCCGCATATAGAAGCGATTTATGTACACTGTGGCTGCTAACAACGTTCTTCCATCAAGTTTTAGTTGTGACCCTAGTCGAATGACAAAATCGTATATCAGCTCTCTTACCTTAAGGTCTTGCGGAAGCGTCATCTGCTTTCGCGATGGCGATTTGGACAAGAAAGAATCTTCTGAAAAAAGCCAGGTATTTTGCATCGGCTTTCCATTCTTCTTCGCTTCTTCCGCTGTGGGTTTCATGGGTCACAAAGAGGTTGTTGGTAGATGTCAGTTACAATGAAAATTGTGTGCACTCAACTCTGACTGCGAAGATAGCGCGGCATGGTTAGAGAATATCGAGCAATAACGTAAGCACGGATCAGAAGAACAATCCAACAAGACTAGGCAGCTTTCTTTTGTGTGAAAATTTCGGACTATTTTTTAAATTATATCTATACTGCCTACTTGCAAAAATCCAAGTGAATTAATTTTTCTTTTTCGGTACAATAACATAACTGGCTTAAGCCCACACTTCAAGAGCGTCATAAAAGGCCACTCTCTTCGTCGATTGATCAACCTGCTGAACCACATGGTATCTGAGCTCATCCACCATAGCTGGATGGCTACACCTCATAACTGCAATGCTATGGGCGGTTTCAGCGAACTTCCTCTTCACCAATATTTCTATGCTAGGACGCCCAACGCTCATTGACAAACGTAATATGCGGGAATTCTTCCTCGATTCTGTCGAGAAAAGGGTAGTCGTCAAATTTGTCTTCTTCCTTTTCGGAATCGCAAATACAAAGCATGGGAAGAAGATCTTCTGTACCACTAGTGACGTAGATTGTTATTTGTATCTTGGTTTCCCTCAATGCTTGAAGCTCGGACCAGAACCAAACCAATGATTTTAATTCCCTAATGTTCGACACCAATTTGACACTCTGCTTATTGTTGGTATCTTTCTTGGCAAAGTGATTTGCTTCGCAGTAAATACCCCGAATATCATTTCCACTGGTGACGAACAAAAGGTTTGAATAAGCATTGAGGGGTTTTGTTTCACCGAATAGGCCCCGAACTGCCCCGGACGGACTTTGATCAATTTTCTTGCCATGTATTTTGTAGCTCCACCGTTGACCTTGCAATAAGACATGATGGTGCTATCCTCCTTGTTCACAAATGTAAAAGAATGGGGTTGCCAGAAGAAAAATCCTGCCACAAAATGAATCCATGCATGGCCTCCCGGAATTGCTTTGCAAAACTTGGATTCTTGATGGTGGCAGCAATAGTTTCATCTGCGACCAAAGCGACACACAGGTTTACCAAACATATCGATTCTCACCAATCTGACAAAAAGCCCCAAATTGCAAAACATGGGTAAACGAATTGAGCATCTCCCAATTCCCAGATGTGGTACCAAAGACTAATAATGAGAAACCCGGCTAAGAGGATATGGAAAATACTTCGTACCTATCTTCTTCTTAAGTAGAGGAGACTTTGAACTGTTAGGACGTACCCACTTGTCACTGCAACAGCAACCCAAACTAAATATTGTCTGATTTTTACTGTGTAATAACTCCCTTGTATGACAAAATGTAGCAAATAGCATGAATAAATGCCATTATCATTAAGAGTCTGGCGAGCCAACGGTGGAATGTCAAAAAAATTCCATCTGGTCAAATATTGAACCAAATTATTACGTCCACCAAGTAACACAAGTAAGGGAAAGATAATGGTACAGATAATACTAGTACAATCGGCAAGATACCGAGTAATGACCTGGCTTGCTGAGCTGAAAATTGAATCATCAGTCACGTTGTAAATTTCTGTAGCTAGACGACCAACACATAAACAAAAGAATAGAACCATGGTTTGGGATTCAATTCTTGGAGGAACAGTGCAATCAAAAACATACATGTTTCGTTGGGATTCAGATCTTTTTCTTCTCATCAAAGCTGGTAGTACGAAGTATTTTCTTCATTCTCTCTAGATAGGTCTGCCAAGCTCATTCTTGAAATTAGGGAAAAGATAGGTCATCCATTTGGTAAACATTGCAATAAAAACAGCTAATATCCAGTACTCCATCATTCCAGTGGCATAGTATAACGAGTTGTGGTAATTACTCAAGAAAACTTTGTAAGAATCTTCAATCACTTTAATGTAGCTTCCATCCATCCTTACAGGAACTGTAATGGCGACATATTGATTAAAATTCTTCATCTTAGAATTAGTAAGGCCACTTTTGATATATTATATTTGTATCCTTCTTCAATCTGCGACATGTTCAACGGTGATGATTATTCTTGACAGGATTTCATCCAATAGTTAAATGCAACCGTGATATTCTTGTGATAATAGACCAAGCATCCATTTAGAGAAGCAACTCCAATTTTTTTCCAGCAGTGACAGTTACTACCATGGTGTCTTCTGTGTTTCCGTCACACATCCTAGCCAGACGACCTAGAGCGTATTCACATGCTAAGACTAACTGTCCCCCTCTAATCCGAAGATGAATATTTCGACCCATGTTCAAACGTGAGCAAAGGTACAACTTCTCATAAGATTATGTTCGAAACGTGCATCACTCACAAAGTGCCCAACTTCAAACGTGGGCGCGCTTATAAATGGCCGCAAGCGAGGTGACAGAATCTATTATTGAGCCTATGGTGAAAGATTGAATAAACCCCCTCAAAAATTTTAACCAATGAAGATAGCTTCTCGGATAAATGTCAGTTTCTGCATCTATATGTCCACTCTGTGTCGTGTTCCAAGAATTTTTCCTTCATGGTCCATACGTCGCCTTACGTGTAAGTTTTTTCTATATCGAACTGTGAGTATAGATTGATCTTCATTTGTTGGTGTCTAAAAGACGCAATTAGTCTCAATTGAAAGTAACCTTCCTTGTGTAGTGCTGTTCTCTCGTTAGTTAACGTGAAATAAGTTCTCATCTTACTTACAAATATATTTCATTATCCTGCACTTGGCCATAGCTGACATATTCGTGCATGATGCAGGCACTGATCCAATCAGATAATTTTAGATGAGGTTTTGGGCCGCAGTTAGGCGGTTTGATCCTTCCATGTTCCAGTTGCAGACTTTTACCAAGAAATTTAGTATGCAGAAAAACCATGAAGGGATATACAGCTTTTTTAATCCGTATCACTTCTCGTACAGTCTATTAATGTTCAGGGTAAAGCACGGCTGATGGCGACTACAGGCAAAGGCATTGACTCAACCCTAAGTGGGGACAATTTCCATTTGTGTGTCACTCCGAGACGACTTAGTCCGAAGTGTTTACGAAGTTCAGAACGTCACATTATGCGTAAAGAGTACTATGTGAGTTTTCACCACGAAAAGATGTACTAACTTTTGTATTTAAGCAGCCTCATAATATGCAACTCAGATTTGTGCAATGGGTGGTTTTTGTTGTTGATTGAACTCAGAACGGGAACGGTCCAGGTTATCGGTGGAGTAATCAAGAAAGCTTACTCCGCTTTGACATGTTACAGCTAATCAGGGGTTCACCCCTCAATTTTTCTTGGTTGATTCTTTTGACAGGTCACTGATTGGAGAAACTGTATGTAAGACGGGGCGGCTGAAAATGACTTCTGGAGAATACCCTCACTTGTATATTTGCAGACCTCGTGCATAGTTCAGTGACTTCTTGCTGTGCGTGAGTGCCAATTTCCACTCCAGTGATCCGGGTTTTTCTGGCATTTACTCCGGGCCGGGCGATCCCCCTCGGCTGCTTATCAAGACCGTTACCGGGGATTGTCTTAAAGACGTTCTGGAGAAGAAAAATATTTCAAAAGAGACTACAGTCATCTTCGGTAAATTAAAGGGCAGTTGGCTTTAAATAAAACTTACCTACTCCGAATGGAAATTATTTTTAGATCATTGCTCGATTTAATGTATTTGAAATGTGGGGTGTAATCGTTTTAGATTTGGACCGAACATAGGTGTTGACCGTACTTCGTGGCACTGCAGAATGCGGTTATTCCCTCGTATTTGCGCATCATTCCGTATTCAAACTGGCATTTCCATATGCAAGAATTGGTTAAACCTTCCTTTTGTTAACATGAGATATGGCGCAATACATAAAAAAGAATTTTTTTCAGATCTGATCCGGAGCATCTGCAACTTTAGAATTTTATATTGCCACCATCAGAGTCTCGGAAGGATGAAAGCGTGGCTATAGCCCTTCGCGCGAGGAAGAAAAGAATACCCGCGACCACCCAGTATTCTTCTAGGTGGCAACAATTTGACATGCCGAGAGGCTTTTTGGAATCAATTTAAGTAGATTTCCACGGTTTTCAAACTATGTTACGATTGGGCAATCGCCTGAGAAATGGATTTTTGCATATTGGATACTTATTCCCTAAAAGCCACCCACTCGTTCTTTTTTCTGAAGTAGGCTGACGTATTGAAGCAAAGTAGATTTGCATCGGAAAGTGGATTTTATGAGTTATGTTACTTAGCTCGGTACCGCACTGGATACTGTGATGAGTCAGAACGAATTGCTACCTAGAATTTTGTCAAGAAGTCAATCGTTGATACTCGTAGGATATGCCCGTTCTTTTTAATGGGTTGAACGCTATTAAAAATCTTTGAATGAGTGCCTACGTTGTGCGATCACTGGCCTCCCTCCATCCAGTTTGAAGTTGTAAATTCAAAAAAATTGAAGCGGCCTGGACACAAGTCAAATTTCGGTGAGAGGAAAATATTGTGATGTATACATTCCACAAAAGTACCCACTACCTGTCTCCATATCGATTTTCAGCCTCTAGCTTATTGCTTTACCACATAGAATGAAAAAAAAACATGAACCATTATTAGCGTCGGGCTGTTTTAGATTCGTGGACACCAATGGCAAAATTCATTACTTCCAAGAGGTACTGGTCTCACCCCAGAGACCACAGGTTACACCTACTCACAGCGCCAAAATCGCAACGTTCTCTCCGGCGGGCCGTTTCTCCCAATTATTAAATCGCAATTCCTTCCAATCATCTTTCCTACATCTGGATTGTGGCACAGAAACCGCTGTCCGGGAACTCCACCATCAACGATCGCACGTGACCTGCGTGCGGATGGGCAAAAGCTGAAAAAAAAAATCTCCGAAGAGCGGTAGTACAACTCAACCAGCAAAACTCCACACAAATGGCTGAAACATACTTGCATTTGATCCGCCCTTCGGTGACTGCGCCTGCTGCTCCCTCTGCTGCCAGTCCCGTGGGTGTCAAAATCCACAACTCGGCGCTTTTCCTGGTTTTGGAAATCGTGTCCAAGCAAGTTCTTGAGGAGAACAAGAGAGTGATCGGCACGTTGCTCGGTGTCAGATCAGACGACGGCTCCAGCGTAGAAATCAAAGACGCATTCATGGTGCCATGTCTGGAAACCGGCGACTCCATTGCCATCGAAGAACACACACACAAGGCGTTGTATCAGTTATACAAGAAAGCTCACCCTAAGGAGTTTGTGTTGGGATGGTTCGACTCCGCAAAGGAGATCGACGGCTCCACTGGTTTGATCCACGACTTCTACTCCAAGGGTGCTGACAGAGCGTACCCTTTCCCTGCCATCTACTTGAACGTGAACTACTTGAACGGCGACCAGGTGGAATTCCCCAAGTTGACCACATACATCGGTGCCGCCATCGGCAAGGCCACCTCAGTGCAGAAAATGGGATGGAAGACCGCCACCTCCACGAATCTGTACATCTTTTCTCCTGTTCCCCACTCGGTTGTGTCCAGCACCGTGTCGGAGAAGTTGGCGTTGAACAGAATCGCCGAGACTCCTTCCACGAAGAACAACATTATCGGGTTTGAGGAGGAGCACTTGCAGACCTTGTCCAAGGAAATTGGTGCCGTGACTCGCAACATCGAGCTCATGTTGGAGCACCTCAACAACGCTTCCAACACCGACGCGGACTTGGACTTGTTGAGAACTTTGAGCAATACCTTGTTGAACAGACCAACCATTTTGGCCAACTTGGACGCTTTGCAGAACCACTTCCAGTCCCACAACCAGGATGTGATCATGATTGAGTTTTTGACCAGGGCTGTGAAGGAGCAGATTGAGTTGAGTGCTCGTTTGTCTGCTGAGGCCGAGAAGAAGATTAACTAAGTAGCATAGTATACAATAATGCGGAGTGCGGCAGTAGAGTGGCGGCCGGGGTAAGGGTTCTGAGAACGAAATACCTCACCAATTTGCCCTACAGATCTATCCAACAAAGTCAACAGATTAAGTCAACAGATTAAGTCAACAGATTTGTACGGCTTTCCCTTACCAATCACCTCACCAATTGACGATTTTATCGATTTGCCGATTTATTGACACTGATTCATCTTTAACTGTACTTCCATCTCTCGAATTTTCGATCTGCCTTTGTCAGTATTACAGCTCATGGGCAGATGGATCGCAGGTGCGGTAATTCTCACTTACTATGAGTTACAGCTTATGTGTCCAAGTTGGACATTGGAAGCACCTGTCAAAATGTTATTGCTCCATTGAAGAACAACAGACTGGGAAATGTGGCTTAGGACAAATGCCGACAGTAATGACTTGCGGTTGCGCCATTGTTCCAAATGTCTGGGCGCGTTATTCAGCTCGTATTTTCGTACGGTACGACGGAACAACCCAAAGTCAGAACCAGAGCAGTTTCAGCGCTGGCACATAGGAGATGGACAGTACGAATATAGATCATGGATACATTTGACTGGAGAATGCTGAGCTATATGGGCCCGACTGAACCCCAAAAATTCAGAACCAAAAACTACAAACTGAAAGCAGAAACCCGAACGCTCACGCCTAATAAAAACCAAGACTCATAGACAGTCTGGCGAGTAGCAGGGCATGGAAGAGGGACAGGGGAGAAAATATCAAACATAGGGGAACCGCACTGAAAATACGTGCATCCGAGTGCCAAAATTCACACATCCCAAAGAACGGTTGAATCCCAACACCGGCGGCAAACAGGCCCAAAAAGACGCCAAAAGCGCAAGCAACCCAATATCCCTTCTTCGGCCAGGAGGACCAAATGGACTCTGTTCAATATAGAGGAAAGGGCCCAAGAATAGAGCAATCGCACTCCAAGAATCAGGCCCTAGCCCAATATGGAGGTTGCAACCCAAACGCCCGCAATCGTGGCACGCAACCCTTCTGGTACCTTATCTGAATAGTGCAGGCTGATGCAACTGTGCGCAGCCACCACCTATAAATGATAAAAGACACCCCGCATCCACAGTTCCCCATCTTTTTTTTCCATTCCCCTTTCCTTCAAAATACTTCAATTGCCAATTCTTTGACACGGTTATTTCTCACCATGATCGAAACCAACTTGGGCGTACTCGACCGCGAGCAAATGATAGACTACATGGAAAAGAGACAAGACGCCACGGTGCTCCGGTATATGCGCCAAATAGCAGATCTTGAAGGCGAGGTGGGTTTGCAAACGGATCCGGAAGTGGCGGAAGTGAGGGCCAGCGATTTCCGCACTCTTGATACAATTCAGATTGCGCGAATTATGGAAACAGAACAGGAAGTGTTTGAACGGCGTCTCCAGCGGCGAGTGGCGACGTTGGCTGGGGCTAGACGGTGGTCATGTCCTACATAATACCCCCGCCCCTTTGGCGCATGGTGGACAACGGATACAGGACGGAATACAGGACACACAGGTAACAATGTAGATGCGGCATATAACACACTGGCTGGTGGGCCCGCGAGTCGTCAATTGGCCGATTCAAAGGAGTGGAGAAATGGAGGAGTCGATGCCGACCCCAACGAGGCCTGGGGATCCACCGGACCATGAACCCCAAACTGAAACAGAAGCACTGCATACGTCGGGGGCACCGGTGCGGAGTCGGAGTTTTGCCGGGAGGTACGGGTGCCCCGGTCGGGGTTTGTGTGCGCGCGCAGCCTATTTGCACCCATTGGGAATCATGCCCATTTCACTCCACAACTCCATACTACAATCTATCACCCAATCTCACGCCACCTCCCTTCTGTTCCCAACCAATGAAATTGCTTCTTTTGGCAGCTGCCGCGATGGCTCTTCCCCCGCTCCGGTTTTCCCACGCTCCTCCTTTGCTGCCCACGTTTGTCGCCTACAACACTTTGCCATTTCCCCGCTGGCTTTCCGACTTCACTGGACTCCATCTGTGGCCCGAAATGGATCCACCGTACATTCCACTTGATTTCATTTCGTTTGAGAAGCTCGGTCCCGATTCGGCCGCCTTGATTCACCCCCAGGGCGAGTGCAGTTCGGAACTCAGCAAAAACACCGTCTGCCTGTTTGACTGTTTCAACTGTGTGGCGAGCGACGACGTTTACACTTGTCCAGTACTCAGCCAAACATTTGACGACGGCCCCTCTCCATTTACCCCGCGGCTTACCCGTGAACTCCGCTCCCGCTCGACGTTTTTCACCATTGGAGTAAATGTGGTCAAGTACCCCGAGGTATACCGAACCACAGCGAAAGCGGGTCACATCATGGGGTCACACACGTGGTCACACAAATATCTCCCCGGTCTCTCCAATGAGGAAGTAGTAGCCCAGATTGAGTGGTCGGTGTGGGCCATGAACGCAACGTATGGGCATATTCCCAAATGGTTCCGTCCGCCTTACGGTGGCATCGACAACCGAATTCGGGGGATTCTCCGCCAGTTTGGTATGCAAGCAGTGCTCTGGGACTTTGACACGGTCGACTGGCGGCTTGAGTCGCCTCTGCCGCCCCAGGAAAGCCTGATTTATTCTGGGGTAGCAGAATTCCAGAAAATGCGGGGCAACCGCGGCTTGATCTTGGAACATGATGCGGCAGAACTGACAGTTGAAGTGGCTGTAAACTTATACCGCCAAATTGG
Organism: Clavispora asparagi; assembly: GCA_030573135.1. Classification (NCBI taxonomy): domain Eukaryota; kingdom Fungi; phylum Ascomycota; class Pichiomycetes; order Serinales; family Metschnikowiaceae; genus Clavispora; species Clavispora asparagi. The sequence goes on from JAJMCU010000024.1 coordinate 41,368, forward strand.
ACCGGTGCAGTTACTGGTTCCCGAGTGTGTTGGAGGAATCGACTACATTAAGGTGTTTGACAAAATATAGCCGTACAAGACTATCGGAACAGTTGAAATATAGGATGTATAGCATAAGCCGAATAGCTAGAACTCATAGGTTTTCGTATTCGTTTGTGTTATTCCGGAAAGGTCAGAGTTATGGCCGTTTGGCGTTTTCTACTTCTCGGGTGGCCCATGACTAGTCTCTGGCTCATCTCGAGAATATTTGTTTCACGATCCACGTGTTGCAGTAAACCAAGAAGCATACCGCCGTATGATGTCTCCTTCGTACAAAGTCTTCTCTTATGACGTCTTCTCCGTACAATGTCTCCACCCTCTAGTGTCTCTACCCCATAATGTCTCCATCCTATAATGTCTCCATCCTATAATATCTCCACCCTATACCGCGCTAACACTAAACCATCTTAATCATAATACTCAACCCTCAACCTCTAGCATTTAAGGAAAATATTCCATCCCCCATTATCCCTGCTTCCAATTCTCTACTCACTCTCCAAAATCTCTCGAAACTGCCCCACAATAGGGGCCACCCGTTCTCGGATGTACGGATGCCACCTCCGCACCGCGCGGTGAGCCCACAAAAGTTTCTCGTTCCTACTCTTCCTTCTTCGGATTGATCCCATCGTTCAATTGTCCGTTACTGCGGTATGGCTCTTATAGTGAGGTCCGGGGCGTTTGTGCTGGCCGACTTCTCTTTCAATTCATGTTGCGGATCGGTAAAGAATCCCGATTGGACATGGTTTTAACGCCGAGTAAGATTGGCTCCCGGCAGGGAGGAGTGCTACTTAGGCGTGGTTTTTTTGTTGGTGGAATTGCTCCATAATAGTGTGAGCTTAGCTCGGGGTTTGTGAGACCCTGCCTGGTTGTCTATGGCAATAGTGTGTCCTAAAGAACATCAGTACCTCCCTAAAGTTTTACTATCGGTGGGCCCTGGAATACACGTACGAGAAAGAGATGAGAAGTGGTGATATACAAGCGCGGAAGAAATCCGAAGCCTGGTTTCAGTTACTGTCGGGAGTAAAATTCCGGTTTTACTGCGTTAGAAACTCGCTGCATGCCTACTCAATCAAGCCTCGAATGCTGCAGTGAGATTCCAGCCCATGCAGTATATCGGCTGATTGAACCATGGCTATCCGATGGCTTTCAAGTGCTTGTGGACCCCTGCTTCAATGATTATTGAAAAAGAATGACCTTTTTGATCCCCAGTTTTGGGGTCTAACTATTAAATTCTCCTTGTTTCTGCGCTTTCTTGGCGTGTTGCCCACTTGATAGATTAGTACAAGCAGCAACAGGTTGGGGTTCCTCATGGGAGCCGTTTTGTTTCCGACGCTTTTGTTTTCCTGTAAAATCGGAAACTCTCCGTTTCCCAAAAGCCGATGTGCCGCCCAGGTCATTCTCACGAACCTACCACTTTTCTTAACAACGTGAAATCATGTTTCAAGGCTTCTACCTGCTACCAGAACTGATTCGGGCTCTAGGCTGTCCCTCTTGTTGGATTGATCCAATACTCCATTTGGATGTATGTTAGAGCCTGTCTCGCTCCGTTCTGTTGTCTATTTTCTCGACCGAGAAACAGCTCGGTTGGGGTTCTCGATCCAATACTTAATAGCTAAGATATGGTGCTGTGAAGTACTGCTCTGGCTCACTATTCAAGAGATAGGGCAATTCCGAAGGATCTTTCCTCATTGTATGTATGGTTACTTCTGCGATGCTTGCTACCTACTAACACGACGGTCGATGCCCGGTGCTCGATCTTTTAGAGCCAACGGCTAGCTTTTTCCTTATTGTAAGGGATAGTGAGGTCAGCGGCATAATTGGGACTATCTATGTCGTGGTCTGGAACAGTGACAGTCTCGTGGAGGCCCTCAGCAAATACCTGAGGGTCAACACTACAGTAGCACGAGTACATATAGCAATACGTCTTCCACCGTCTACTCTGGGCCATTACTTTCATAATATTACAGTGTCTATACGCGGATCAACATTAAACGATCACGCAACATCCAGACTTCTCCTTTTCAGCCTTAGCGGCCTGTTGGGTTCTCTTGGCCGGCTCAGCAGCCTTGGGCTCGGTTTCCGCACCTGTAGCAACTGGAGCGGAAGCCTCGGCCTTTTCGGCCACGGGCTCGGAAACAAACTTGGCCGCGGTCTCGGCAAAAGACTCACCTTGAATAAATGCAATTTCCTTCTCCAACGCAGACACTTGTCTGGAGCCGTCGGCGCCAGCAAACGTCAGCGCACCGTAAGGCGTACCACCGTGCACTTCGTCCAAGCTGGTGATTTGGGCAAACGCCTTGGCGTAACCCAAGGGCACGTAGATCATACCGTGGTGGGCCACGTACGAAAGGAAGTTTCTCAACGTCACTTCCTGGCCGCCTCCAGGAGACGAGGTGGAGGTGAAAATGGCAACGGGCTTACCGTGCAAGCCACCGGTGGCCCACAATCCGCCGAGAGTAGCCAAGAACTCGGACAATTGCGCTGGGATGGTACCGAAACGGGTGGGGTAGCCAAACACCAACGCATCGTACTCGGTAATGTTGGCGGCAGTGACAATTTTGTACGCGGGCTTTTCTGGGGCATGGATCTTCGCCAAAATGTCCGACGACAAGGTTTCGGGCACTTGCAAGATGTCAGCGGTTGCGGTCCCCGACTTCTCGATACCTGCTTTGATGGACTCGGCCAAGGTGGCAATGTGGCCGTAGGTGGAATAATGGATAATGGCAATCTTCATGGTTTAGTGAGCGGAGCGGAAACGACAGAAAGAACACACGGGTTATAAGAGGAAAGTGGGTTCAGGTGCTTATAAATCGGGACCCAAATTACTACTCGTTAGTAACGATATTAGTAAAAACCACGAAACACCCTGTTTGTGTGCAGGGGGTACAGGTGGTTCCACACGCGGCGTGCATGCCAGCCACCGCAGCTTCTATTTCCGACTCGGCAGAACCACGGGGAAGCACCGGTGTGGCTGGGGCCGGAAGGAACACGACGAAAAATTGCAACCCATTGGTTCCCTGGCACGGGCTAAACTCCGGGCTGTGTCCGTTTTTCCCGCGGTCTTGCGCCCCCAACTGCTTCAGGCTATCACTAAGCATAGCCGCAGTGCATTGGGGTTGGCGGTGTTTTACTAATATTTACTAAGGCCGTGTGCAGGATGCTTACACCGTGCGCACCCACCGCCAGCACTATATATGGTCCAGCTAAACCCTCGGTGTAAGTTTTATTCTCATCACAAACACACACCCCAGTCTACAATGGCCCCTAAAGTCGCTATCATCATCTACTCGTTGTACCACCACGTGGCCACCTTGGCCGAAGCCCAAAAGAAGGGTGTTGAGGCCGCCGGCGGTACCGCTGAAATCTTCCAAGTGCCGGAGACCTTGTCCGAGGACGTTTTGCAAAAGATGCACGCTCCTGGCAAGCCAAACTACCCAATTGCCACTTTGGACACCTTGACCGGCTACGACGCCTTTTTGTTTGGTGTTCCAACCAGATTCGGCAACTACCCAGCCCAATGGAAGGCGTTCTGGGACTCCACCGGTGGTTTGTGGGCCCAAGGTTCTTTGTACGGTAAGCCAGCGGCGTTCTTTGTTTCTACCGGTACTCCAGGCGGAGGACAAGAGACCACCATCGTCAACGCGTTGTCGGTTCTTGTGCACCACGGTATGATCTACGTGCCATTGGGTTACGCCAAGGCATTTGCCCAAATCACCAGCTTGGACGAGCCCCACGGATCTTCTCCATACGGTGCTGGTGCTTTTGCTGGTCCTGATGGCTCCAGACAACCATCTGCATTGGAGTTGGAGATTTCCGAGATCCAAGGTAAGGCTTTCTACGAGACGGTGCAAAAGTTTTAAGTATGATAATGAATAGGATTGATTGATTATGGCTGAATGTCACTGTATTGGATGCTGCGGTTGCGGCTGCAGCTGGTACATGCAGATGCTAATGGAACATTCGTACTGTAGCTAGAGCCGGGTCTTCAGAGCTACTGGGCTGTCAAGGCACTGTACAGCTGGCGTGCCAACTTCCAACTATAGGAGTGTGGTTTACGAGCGCCGTACTGTAGCTCACGTAAATGCAATTTATCACGATCCACCTGTATCGGCAGTGCACAGCTCAGCCGTATATGTTCTGCTGCTGCCGCTTGCTGGTCAACGCATTATCTTACTACTGTACTTCAATAACCCTGGTTCAAGACTAATGGAAGTTATCCCGAATATTTCACGCGTGCATTTCCATGTACTGGAGGACAAATGCCGTGACTCGGACTTGCATGTACTGATTCCACATCGCATGTGTCAGCCCGATTGAGCTGCACCTCAACGTTTTTTATCTTGCAATGTAACTTCATATCTTCAGCCAATGATCGCACGGGTCGCTGGTCACTCGGAGAGCTGAATATGGCGTCATACACCGCAGTAATTCAACCGGGGCCGCATCTCAGACTGCGTGCAACTGAGGGTTTGCAGTAATGCTCTATACAAGGAAAATATAACGCCTCCACCAGAGGTGTCCTCCAGAAGCGCAGTAGATCCCCCAGTTGCACAAAGGTCCCGTTATTGAGAAAACCGGGCTTTATCGGCTTCAGCGATTGCGTAGGATTTCCGTAACTTCAAAAACACTTCAGTCTACGTCGCATTCTCACTGTCACCATCTACAGTCAAACCAACACCAACGCCAACACTTAAAGGTCATTGTATTCCTACTACTCGTCTCCTTATGGGGAGATTCTGGATACTGTCCACTCACCGTCAGTCTCCTCGCGCGTGTAAGTGATCCTGTCGTGCAATCTGCTCATGCCTCCTTGCCAGAACTCCACCTCAAGCGGAACAATGCGCACACCACCCCAGTACTCCGGACATGGAATCTGGTCGTCCGCTAGGTCCTTGAACTTCTCCTCGTACACCTTGTAGAACGCATCCAACTCGTCCCGAGACCCGATCGTCTGCGACTGCGGCGACGCCCATGCGCCAATCTTGGATCCACGCGGCCGGGTGTTGAAGTACCGCACCGAGGTTTCTCTCAGCACCTTCTCCATCACACCTTCCACGCGCACCTGGCGCTGGATATGAGGCCAGAAGAAGTTGAGCGATGCATACTTGTTGCTTTCAAAGTCGTGTGCCTTTTTGGACTTGTCCCAGTTGGAGTACACAATGAAGCCGTGGGAATCCAATTCCTTGAGCAACACCACCCGCGACAGCACGCGGCCCGAGGGCAACCGAGCGGTGGAGAAAGTAGTGAACTCCGGAATCGCCGCCAGTCCGCCAGGAATGGTGTTTTTGACCTCCTCGAACCAGGTGTGGAACTGGTCAATCGGACTGGCCAGCACCTCGGCCTCGTTCAAGTGGCCCTTGTCGTACTGGTAGGTGGGGGGCGCAAAAATAATGGGTTTTTCCGACATGGTTCGTGCTAGTGTGGGAAAGAACAGTGGTGTGCGGAAGCCAAAGACTGTGGGTGCAAAGAAAGCGGGTATGGGGCGTTTAAACATGGAAATGTGGAATGATTCATAGCGCGCACTTCCTTTTCGGGCCAACGTCATACGCTGGATCTTGCTTGCGTCTGCATTGGGTGGGATAGGCGTGGATGAACCTTGGAATTGCCGGTTTGTGTTTGTGGGTTTACTTCGGGGGTTTTCATGGGAGGAAACTGTGGTACGTGAAAATTACGTGGAATAACTGAAACCTGGGATAATTTCAGTCCTGTAATATCCGTAGGCTGTCTCACTCTGACACTCCAACTGGATTTTGATCTGCCAAACTCCCTGTCCGTCCCCCCAAGCCCTCGATCCTCATCTACATCTGTCACACATTCTCTTGTATTCTCTATGCAATGTTACTCTATGAAATCTCCGCCAAACCCAAAACTGAAGCCCTCGCTTTCCGTCAATTTGGTCCACGCCTCACTCTTTCCCGTAGCCTTAGCCAACTCCGCCTTTTCGATCTTCGCCAACTCCTCTTCTCCCCTAGCCAACACCTCCATATCACTTGACTGCATCAACTTCTTGAAAAGCTCATACACCGGCATTGGAGGAAGCTGGGACTCCACGATCTCACCGCAGTCCTCGTTCTGGAGAAAGTCCTGGAGATGCAATTCGTCGTACTTCTTCGCGTACTCTTTGATTTTGTCGTCGTCCTCCGCCACGCGGCCCATCGCCTGGCGGACTTGCGCCGGCCGGAATCCTGACATCTGCGCCCGTTTATTCTTGAAGAAGTGCAACACGTTACCCACCTTGACCTGGGGGACAAAGTTCTGCGTCAACGCCACACTCTCGTCCAAGTTGATCACCGAGTGCCACCACCCACTGGGTACGTACATCACCTCGCCCGGGAATGTAATTCCGATCTGGGCCTCGGGGTGTTTCGCCGCCTCGTTGTAGAAACCAGAAAGTACCCACTCCGCGATTCCCACTGGACTCGTGACCTCGCTTTCCTCCGCATCCGCAGAAACACCCGGAGGGCATGTTCCGGGAGGAAACATCACCCAGAGCTTTCTTCCCGCAAGCGCGGCGTTCCATGCACTGGTATAGTTGGGGTCCTTGTGGAACGTGGAACCCGAACGCTCGGACCCGATGATGAGCCAGGCGTGATCCGGTCTGCATTCGCCGAAAACGGAAAAGTGGTCTTCCTGAAACAACAGTGGTACCGAGTACTCCTTGCGGAGCGTTTTCATCGCCACGCTGTTGCAGTCGAACAAGTAGAGTGGACTCTCGTCACAGTTGTGGGCCAAGTATTGCGAGTAGAGCGAGAGCGGCCACTTCACCGCCTCCTGGCGGAATCTGACGTCAGAGAACCGCCGGAGAAGCAGTTCCAAGTCCCACCGCGGCCACCGCGCCCCGTCCTTGTTGGTCAACACGAAGGGCTGGTTGTGCCACTGGTTATCAAACATGGCTTGGGTGAGGTACGATTCGGGAAACCGCGGGATGCGCCCGGCGGGCAACACCAGAAAGTCGAGCGGCTGCTGTGTGCGCAAACTGTCTTGGTGGTACATTTCCTCTTCGGCAATCACTTTGGCGAAGATTTTGTCGTAGTCGACTTGCGAACACTGGAACGGTCTGTAGAGCAAGTCGGAACAAACCAAGTTGCCCGGCATCTGAATGTTGGCATGGTACTTGGCGTCTAGGCCCAACACGCTAAGTTTCCACGAGCCCCTCCACTTAAGAAGCGGCACTTCCTGGCCCTGTTTTTCCATCGCTTGTACTTTCTCGGTGTACAACTTCTTCCACAACTCCTCGTCGTACAAATAGGCGTAGAACACCCGCGAGGTATGGGAGAGATTCTTCAAGCTCTGAGAATCGTCGATATATCCGAGAATCTCCATCATGAGCTCCTCGCCAAACCTGGCAAAGTGTCCCAACTGCGCTTCTTTGGTGACGCCAGCAGGTTTGTCACTGAAAAACGAGTTCCCTAGAGGACGAACATTTAGAGGATGGGATGCTTGGGTTTTGGTCACAGAGACGGTTCGGGGCTGATTAGAGTATGTCTTTCTTTTTTTAGGTGTCGGTTCGGACGTCATGGTAGTACGGTGGTACTGATGAGAACATGTGAGATGGGTTTTTTCGCAGTCAAATGTGGTCCGATAATGAGCGTGAGCCAGATGCCCGCTATCAGCTGTGGTTAGAACTTTGGGTTTTGCTGAAGGTAAGGGCTTGGTTTATTTGGGTTGTGAGCGGGATATAGAGGTGAGGTAAGAAAGAATTTCAATGGTCAAGATTAATTATGTGGGGATTGTTGATTATGAGCAGTTGGTGCAGAAATCAGCACAAAATAGAAAATACAGAACCTTCGGGGGAACCGAGACAGCACAAATTTAATTACTTTAGAAAACCCCGGCCATGGAGTGAGGGTGTGGCAGTACCCTTGTTCATTGCCATAATTCTAACTAGAACCAATTCTAGAATCAATTCTAACTAAATAATAGCCCTTCTCTGGTATTCCTAGGCAATGGCCGATCAATTCATCAAGTTCTCAGCTCTTCTCGCCCTCACGCTTACCCTATTCCCTATCAACAAGTGACGTCAGAAACATCATCCGTCCCACCCAAAGCATTTCGATCCCGTCTGGAAACATTCCGATCACACCTAACGGCATTGCGGCGTCCATACTACCTTTCATCCTTGTACACCACTTCACCACGGAATTATATTCCTGTCTATGTACACGTAACCTACTGCTTCTTCACCTGCGATGGGTCAAACAACAACGGTTCCTCTCTCTTTGGAATCCAATCCTTCTTTTTCAACCGCTGCTCATACTCCCTCACGTACTTGCCCGGGTAGATGATCTTCTCATCCACAGGGTCCAAGTTGGCCTGAGGCACCTCAGGCTCGCCCAAAAGAGCCCTCTTCTTCTCCTTTAAGAACGCCTTGATTTCAGCAAAACAGTGCATGCACATGAAGTGCGATCTCTTGACATGGCCACACGCGGGACATCTGCCCAAGTTCTCCAAAGGCTGTATCTGCTTGTCTCCCGGAGAGTACAACTTCTCTCTGGTTCTGCGATGAGATGGTCTCTTCTTGGGCACGGCCCTCAAGATGGTTCCGTTGTCAATCATAAACGGCGCCTCTCCGTTCTGTTGCAACTTTCTCTTCAACTCTTCTAGTCTGGGGTCGACAGCAATTTGGGCAGCCGAGGGAAAAAGACGGTTGAAAAAGGGTAAGAGGGGTACGCGGGGCAATGCCAACGAGATGACGCCACCGGCATATGTAGAAGGCGAGGCAAAAGTGCCAAATCTGAGAGCCAACGACATTGTGGGATTGAGCGGTGGAGAAACAAGAAAAACTCTGCGTTTTCTGCGGAACCAAGTCACGTGCGCTCCACACCCCTCGGGCCCCGGCTCCAGCACCGTCCAAACTACAGCGGAACAGGACGGTTGGAGTCACCAACAAAATAAACTTCTTTTGATTTACGGTACAAATACGAACCCTAGAGTTTGCGTGGTGCAAAAACCGAGGAAGAGAATAAGAAAAAAATATATATATAGGGGAATATGCGAGGACATCACCGAACCCATCCTATGAACCAATGTGCCAACACGTCCATCTCAGGGGGAAAGTCACGAATCAAGCACTACTGGCCCATCTGCGATTACAAAAATGACCACACCATCGTCACCGCCACAGATCCGCCAACCTGCTACAGCCCCGTTTGTTCCGACGCACGTGACTGTCAGACAGAGAAATGTGTGCCGCTACCGAAAACGCGTCCAGGTTCCATACTCGCTTTGTGAACGACAACACATCATTTGGCCAATCACAAATCCACCCCACACAAAAATGTCGATTCACGTGGACGAATCCGTTACACAACCACTGAAATATGTCGGGTTTGACACCATCACCTCGCAGATCGAAAACAGATTGTTGAAGAGAGGATTCCAGTTCAACATTATGGTGGTGGGCAGATCAGGATTGGGAAAAACTACCTTGGTCAACACCTTGTTTTCGTCCAAATTGGCCTCCACCCAGGGCCGCCGTTCGGCTGAGGAGCCGGTTGAAAAAACCACCGAGATAAAAACACATTCACACACGTTGGTGGAAAACAACGTGCGGTTGAACGTCAATGTGATTGATACCCCCGGTTTCGGTGACCAGATAAACAACGAGAGATGCTGGGACCCATTGGTGAAGTACATTAAGGAACAGCACTCGCTGTACTTGAGAAAGGAATTGACTGCCCAAAGAGAGAGATTCATCCCCGACACTAGAGTCCACTGCATTTTGTACTTCATTCCGCCAAACGGCACGAAATTGAAGCCATTGGACGCGCAAGCATTGAAGAAATTGTCGGAGATCGCCAACGTGGTGCCAGTGATCGCCAAGAGCGACTCTTTGACCCTCCCCGAGAGAACTGCGTTCAAGAGGGTGTTGCAAAACGAGTTTATCAAATACAAGTTGGACATCTACCCATACGACAGCGAGGACTTGTTTGACGACGAAAAGCAGTTGAACGAAGACATCAAGTCGTTGATTCCATTTGCCATTGCTGGTTCTGAACGCGAATTTGAAATCAACGGCGAATTGGTCAGAGGCAGAAAATCGAAGTGGGGTGCAATCAACATCGAGGATGTGTCGCAGTGCGAGTTTGTGTTTTTGAGAGACTTCTTGACCAGAACCCACTTGCAAGACTTGATCGAAACAACCTCGTTGGTGCACTACGAATCCTTCAGAGCAAAGCAATTAATTGCTTTAAAGGAAAATGCATCCAATGCCAACAGGCAGTCGATGCCCATTTCGCAAAAGCCTCCAGCTGTGCAAAGCCAAGCTACTACCAGTAACGGCCCATACTCTCAGTCTATGACGTCTGCCGCTTCGGAAAACACGGTTTCTGTCTTGGCTAACGGTACCAAGGCCTAGGTGGGCGACCCGAAATGATTTTATTATTATTCTATTTTTCAGTCTTATCGAATCAGTATGTGCCGTTTTCTTCAAGCAGTGTACCGAGGACCTGAAATCATGCTACGGAAATTGTGAGGTTTTTAAACCATATATACTCTATTGACTATAGTTGTCGATAATACATGATATGGATATCAGATTTTCTTTCGTGCGAAGAATGACTTATGTTGTAGCCCAAAATTCAGTTGTTACAGACTCTTACCTTGATCGTTCTTTCTGTATTTAATCACCTGAGCGGAATTGCCGTAACTTTGTATTAATTTCCAACTCTTCATTTTGCGTTCCTTACACCAAACGGCAAATTCTTGAGAATAAACCGAAATAGATACTTTACGAGAACAAGTAATTAGCCGACGTAACGCACATGCTCTTATTAGAACAACAATGCTTCGCGGTTCTTTCTTTGGCTAGACTGCCCTTTTCATCCCAGTACTACCTGCAGTTTAAGAAATTGGAGTTTGACCCTAAGTACAAGCGAAATATGCTTTCCAATATGATCTACTACCGATCCCTGGCGTTTCGAAAAAAAAAAATAGAATATAAAATGAGGCTGGGACTAATGTTCGCAAAAAATAATTGCCGGTCCCAGGAATCGAACTTGGGTTTCTTCTGCCACAAAGAAGTGTACTGACCACTATACTAGACCGGCTGTCTATGTGAATAAATGTTGCTGTACAAATTGATGGGCTAAAGTTTTGACGGTATGTATTTCACGTATATGGCAATGTTACCGTGGCAGAGCTTATTAATATTTTTTTCAGTAAAGCTTTATTAGGACTAGGAGTAGCCCAACAGTAATTATTGCACTGTGAAACGAAGATTTCAATGTTTGAAAATATCATGGTAATAATGAAAAAAGGAAAAGGAGCCGATTGGGCCTGCTCTAGTATCTCCAAGATGAAGAAGTTGTCTTTCGTTTTATAGCCAACAAGAAAGTTAGTCCTCGCTTAAGAAGCCAAAGCGTCTGCTGGATACCAACTCTTCGTTCTGAGCACTTCTTTTAAATATTCTAAGGAGGGAAGGATGAAAGTTGAAACGGCGACAGTCATTCTACCTAGAATAACAACTGGATGAAACTATCAACCAAGATGATTATAAGTGACTGAATCAGAGTATGCCAGGCCGGGGAACAGTACCCAAAATTTAAGACACTGGCGGGCGCCAGAACAGAAGAAACAGACTCCGTTATTATGGCAAAAAGGAAGTTACTTACGTTTCACTTATGCTTCCAAATAATTCAGAAGGTGGAAGCAGTCATGATCACAGACAAGAAAATGGGGACGTCAGTAGAAAACAGCTGTTTGTATAATACCGCTTTTTTCGTCAATATATTTAAAGCCGCCTAGCATTTGTAAACGAAGGGAGCTAAAACTTTTTAATATCCTTGAGTATCAATCCCCCACGGTGAATCCATAAAATATTTAGGTATCACAGGTACTTTTCGAGAATTATCCCCTTTAATTTCGGCGAGCGAAAAGAAAAATAGGTCCTTGAGATGTTTAATGCCAAGCACTTGTACTACGCGAAAGGGCCATCTGGGTCAAAAATATACCCAATGACCAGAACTTTGTCAAATGGGTGATTTAACAGCAGCATTGATGTTGGAATCACATTATGTTTAAGAGAGCACATTAAAAATTGACTAGGTTTGAATTGCTTTCATTCATTAGCCCAAAGGGCCTTCAAGATTTCCCACAGTTGGAATATAGGCTATACTAACCCGACTAGAGGATTCGCGACGTCCGAGATGACATAAATGGTCCTCTTTGGGTAATCGAGCTAGAGTATTGCCCCTGCAATATGGTGTATGCCATACTAAAAAAATAAAATGGAAGTGCGAGAAAGTCTACAATGTAGCACAAATGTGGAATTCCTCGTGCGTCATGTTTTTATTGCAGGATCTCGCGGTGCGTCAAACAGATGGACGATGAAATTTTATGACCCTCACTGGGTCTAACAATATTTTTTAAGGGATGCCCTTTTATTTGAGTACACGATCAGTAATTGGGAGTTTTATTTTAAAAGGAAGGAAATATATCTTGGCTTAATGAAATATTCTTCCCTTCCCTTCCCCTTAGCATTTGATCGTTAAGCGGACAAGTTCAGAAAAATCTCAAGCTTCGCATGTTATTGCGTGCGATCTGCATATATGCATGTGTTGAATGCATATTCTCGTTGCATATCTAGGCGATTTCATTTGCAAGATGCAAGAACATCTAATATCCTGGAGGGCGCTGGATGAGAAATCACCGCGCTAATGCATCACAGAAGTCCAAGTGGAAATTTTGCCGAGGATCCACGCTTTTCGGATTGTCATCGAACCGGTTACCCTTGAATAAACGCTGAACAGCTGCATAAATTTCACAATGGTTTACACTTTTAGTGTCTCCCCCCAGTTGATAAGCTCTGGTATTTTCTACTGGATATGAAATTCAGTAAGTACGGGACAGAAACAAAATACCAAGATAAAGTTAAGGTAAGGGCTTATTCAGGGATCACCAGCGTGAATTATTACCGCAGCTATTTTCTGAGTTCCCGAGGTCTGTGTCTTAGATGAGAGTGTTTACGAGAATGCTTCTCGAAGGAGTACAAGAAAGAAGCGTTGCATGACATGTGAAGAGTGTATATGTGGAGCGACTAAAGAAGACCAGATCTAGTAGCAAGTAAGCCGAGATCCTCGGATGTTACTCTAATTTTGAAAAAGGGATGTATAGAAGGAACCTCGGGTGTTACATTGTCGTAGTATCTTCCGATACTCATGCGGGATGAAACTTTCTCTCTGGGAGTAGAGATGCAGAGAAGGGTAAAAGAAAGTAGAACAGAAAAAAAAAAACGCGCAATGGAACGGAACAGCCAGATTCCGCGTTCAGAAAGAAATTTTCGTCGGCAGAAGCAATAGTAGGCAGATATGTTTCCGATTAGATATCCTATGGCCTCGTATTTGGGTTTCACATCGTTAGTATCTTTTGTGGTGTGACTCGAATGCGAAAGGGCAATCAAGGCAATTAGGGAATCCATGTGAGGTACGGATGTCGGGTGTGGGGGATTACCTTATGCGAAATCTGCGTGCTCGTTCACCTCTACCGATCAGAATGACCGTGAATCTCCACTGTCTTGCAGACGTCTGCCTTATCCCAATTGGCACTGGAACAGCTTCAGTTCTGGATGAAGTTGCGATTATTACCAAGTTAGCCCGGTCTTCTCACTTGGATTGCACCTTGCATTCTGCTGGCACCACTATTGCAGGCCCATGGTCCGAGGTGATGGAATTGATAGGCCAATTCCACGAGGTGTTGCACCAGAAGGGTGTTGTACGGATTCAGAGTGACATTAGGGTTGGCACAAGAACCGATAAAAGCCAAAGACCACAAGACAAGATTGATGTTGTGGAGCACAAGGTGAAGAGCTTGTAGTTGCCAGTGCAAAGTTGACAACGTGTATAGCACCGTCCGTGCAATAAGCGACATCAATATACTGATTCTTATTTTTGTGGAGTCGCCGTTCTGTAGATTCAGATTTGTCTTGTCCTTGAGTAACATGCAAATCATCAGTAATCGAGCCTACGGCCCCTAACTGATCCATTACCACCTTATTCCCAAGATCAAGACAACTTCACCAGCTCTAATATTTTCAAGTGACGGAAACAGTGCTCCTATTCCCACTAGCTTTGCTCTACGTCTGGGTATAAATAAATCATTCAGTTAAAGTAGTACATGTTTTGGCCCCGCCCAGGCTGCTATCAAACATATTCTATACTGACAGCCTCAACGTTTCCGGCACGTTTTCCATGGCTAGGCCAGGAGTGAATTGCTTCCGCATGTAGTCAAAATCTTCTCGTTCGCCCGTCTGCTGCAAGATGCGCTCGGTGATTTTCTTCTCACGCTGAAGCTCAACTACCAACTTTTCGGACACGCCCAAGGCACCGGGGTTTTGCCAGAGCATATGCCGCGTAAATTCACGAACCTCACGCAGAGTGTAAGTTTTTCCTGTGGCCTTGAAGAGTTCCAGCGCCACATAGCGCCACTTGTCCAACTCTGCCACATCTAGAAGCAGCTGGAGATGTCTCCGATCTTCACCCGTCCAACTCAGGCTATTGTTGTTGCCCTGCTGACCCACAATCACCTGATAGCGGTTTCGGGCAGCCAAATAAGAGCCCACGCCCGCAATGTCTGCAATCTCTACCCACAGGCGGCCCTCTTTCTTCAACCGAATAATCATAGAGTCCTGGAGCTTGGTGAATTTAGACTTTCGTTTGGGACGCCGTTGCGATCCCATCACCATTACATCTGGTCTTGTGGGCGCTTTGCAAAGGGGAGGCATTGGTAATTCCGCCTGAAGCTGTTCTAGAAGGTAAGCGCCACCAGCGGGATCGCGGTACATCATCTGATACTGGCCCATATTGGCACCAACCAGCATGTTGTGATTTATAGGACTCATATTGGGTTGCAGAGCCTGAACTTCTTGGTACATAGGAAGTGCCTGTGGTGGAATTGGCGGGTTGGCGTAGGTCTCTGGGTTGGGTTGTTGATAGCCTTGGTGTTGGTAAGATACTTGTTGAGCTTGGATGACTGGGGGAAATTGTTGCATCGATGGAGGCAATGATGAGACAGATTGTTGTTGGTAGCCTTGAACCCACGAGGGCAGACTTACATGCATGGGTTGATTGGAGGAATGTGGATAAAGGAGAGCATTGGAGTTTTGCATGAACAGTTGGTGACCATTGTATCCAGGGTTGTAGGAGCGGAACGAATTATAGTCCTTTTGGGAAGATCTAGGGTCATTATAGGACATCATGATGCGGGTTTGTAATGGAGAAATGGGTGTAAGCGATAAAGTGGAATGTAACGGTAACGGTTGTCTTGTAAGTGATTCGAAGATGTGGAGAAGAAGATAACGCGATACGGTAATATGTGAGGAAAAGTGTGACAAAGAAAAAAATATTGGAAGAAAAGGAGAGAAAAAAAAGCAGGGAGTAGGATCTAATCTTATGTGTTTGAACGCTCAAATATAAGCAGCGGTGCTCTAGTCACAAGTGACAACGCATGGCCACATTTTTCTCCTTGCATGAAGTAATGTTGCCAGTCCCATGCACGCTGCGACAAATAGATGGAAAGCAGGTGCTTTTTAGAGTATATGCAGTCGTGAGTTACGACATTTTACGATTCTACTTAAAAAGATATTATTATGCAGAACAAAGCATATTTTTTTTTTTTACCGAGGTGGCATACTGCCATCGCGGGGAAATAGGTTGTGATAGGTCCCAACACAAGCACCAGTAAAAAATAATCCAGGATATACACACGGATGGCCAGTAAAGTAGCCGAGCAGGTATGCATGCACGCGTAATCTTACCATAAACGAAGGTTGCTCCTGCATCCCATTGTTCTTATTGTAACCAACTAGCCAAGCCAGTTTATTTGGGGACAAATATACGAGAATACGGATAAAAAAACGACCTAACCTTTTGTAAAAATGAGAGTAGTAAATATCGAACGTGGCGATTCCGAACAAAAAAAATGCAAGTTTTTTGTTACGTTTCTTTTCGGAAAGCTCCGCGCATTGAAGTGGTGTGGTACACACTGACTAGTCCAAGGTGAGGCATGCAAACGCATGTAGCCGCATGAGGATTCCCGTACGCACGAATGAAATCCTTGTTGATCGGCGCCGTACGTAATAAATGGAAGTTACTCTAACTACTCTAGCCGCCACCAAAGATCTGGATACGACCAGATTATAACCTCGCTTGGTTATGCGCCATTTGTAAACTTGTCATTATTTGCAATTTAAAGGACTGATTCACATGGTAAAAGAAATGAAAATACAGATTGAATCAATGTTTACTGGCCCCTATTGACTCGAACATGTATCAAGCGGTAATGAGCATGGAAGACAGCGTGAGGAAAGAATAGAAGAAAGCGAGGAATTTTCTGCCGCGATTAATGGTTACACGTGCTTGATACTTGACGCAACGTAGGTGAAACGCCAACCGTGTGGGGCCAACCGAGCGAACTAGATCATTCGATACTACCTTTCGGACATCCGCGTAGATATCCGTGCAGGAGGCAGAAACTTCTTACCCCAACCGCTTAGAATGCATAAATGAATGCGCATCTTTGTTGTATGTCCAATCCACGCTCTTGATCGTGCGCGGATCCTGTATTCATATTTAAACTAAACACCCCTGCGCGCAGAAAAACTGATTTCCTTTGCATGCGGTGCTGTGCCCTGACTTAGGGAACAAAACTAACCCTTTAATTGGTTGCGAGCACCAAAAACTTGTGACTCGGCGTGAATGAAGATAAACCTTCCATGATTATTAGTGCGATACACAGCGCAAAGTCAGATATGCCACCTATTGACCACCGAGCATAATATTGGCACATATCCGCGAAGATTCTGGCAAAATATGTATAACTGGGGATTTGGTGAAAATATGCAAGAAGCCTAGATGTATTGTGCGTGGTTAAATGCAAACGCGTATGTTTTGTTACTCAATATGCCCAAAAAGGGTGAGAGAAGCCAGAACGGGCGAATCCCTCAAATAGGCAAGAAGGTTGGCCTAAACAGATTCAGCATAGTATTTGCACCTCGTCCGTTTCGTATGAAACTGTACTCCATCACACATGCATACTCGATGATGGGCTACGATCTGATATGACCTGTAGAAATTGATGATTATATTTCACTTTCTGTAGGCACCTATTGCCACCAGTATATCTAATATCGTATTTGCTAAATAATAAGTAAAAAAAATAACCGATGCATTTTGATGGTAAGCTCAGAGATGTGGCAATCTCAAGAAACAAAAATTCAATCCTGACACACTTGAGCCACGAAAGAAGCCCTGTGATCAGAAAAAGATTCATATTCCCCATTATGGTATACCCTCGTGCAATCCATGACAAGGGTGCATACGACTGCATCAACTTTTTCCGCTAATGTCCAATAAATATGTTTTGAAGTATTCGAAGCTCACAAGAGTGACAGCACTTGCAGGAACGGTCCGGGCAAGATTGGTGAGATATCCCGCATAGAACCCTTTAAACGAGTCCTTTCGGTAGATTCTGGAACATTCCTCTAAGATCTTGCGACGAGGCGCGTTTGTGGACGAGCGCATTTGCATTCTCGTTCGTAGAATCTCGTGGGGGTATGTGATAGTACTGGCAATCATCTTCGAGGCAGAAGATGCCATCAAAAGCCGTCCAAGCCTGTTGCTACCTGTATCTACCCCGAGGAATTTCTTCAACGCTTCATATACGGGGAAGTGAATACCCACGTGAACAAGACCTAAAAGTGAAGGAACGAGCCCGCTGTAGAACACACCAAGGCCCTCGTTGCGATACATCTTGCGGAAAGCATCGATGGTGCCTTTGTACACCACGTCCTCCTTTCCCGTTTGGATCATAAGCCGGGTTTTCACCACCCAGATGGGGTTGACAAGACACGAGGACGAGATGCCCGCCGTAATGGATGCAGCAAAGTGGTTTAGGGAGTCGATATTGATGCCAAATGTGCGAGAGAAGTACCCTGGGTAAAAGCCTTTCGCCCGCTCGTACACAGTGAAGTAGATGGCCCACGTAGGCAAGTAGCCCACAGTGACAGGGACCACGCCCTTATAAAGGCCGCTGAGGCCCTCCTCGCGGAATATGGTTTTGAAAGTGCCTAAAAACCCGCGGTAGTGGGTTCCCGATTCTTGTGCCTGTAGCCTGGTTTTGACCACATCAAGTGGACACACCACTACACCAGCAAGAAACCCGGATGCAGCACCGGCTAGGGTCACTAGCTGGTTTTCCGACATTCGCGAGATGAACGGCGGCGGCTGAACCTGGCCAAAAATGTCGATTTTGTGTTTGACGGGAAATGCATTTTTGTTGGAGATGCGGAATTCCATGTCCTCGCCATGGATGATGTCAGAAAAGTCATTTCCGTTTTGATGTCCCCGGTCGGCCTCCCTGGTATTGGGCATGGCGGAAGGAGGAGTGGGACAAATCAGATGCTAGCAGTAAAAGGCGGTAGGGTTCGGCCACAATGTGCGTCGGCAGAAGGGATAATGCGAAGAAATTAGAAGACGGAATAAATAAGAACAACAGACTGGCTTCCAATTAGCACATATTCTTTGTGGAAGCAAGATCGGGAAGAGCCACTGCCGTTGATCAGTCAGCAAAATCGGTGTGCGATCAAAAGGATTCCGAGCGAGCCCTGGGGAGGCACGGGTGTAGGATTCGGGTCCCAACATTGTCCTCTTCTCTACATCGGGCCCACATGCGGCTGCCGGATCTAGGGCTACAGTTTGGGCATGTGACGCGGCCCGCAACACCGTTCTTTTCTTGTTTCGCTTGTTGCGGCAGCAGTGCGGAGTATGGTGTGGTATCACTGACGGTGAAGAGTGATGCGCGCCGAAACGAGAAATTGGGAATTGTCGTTTTGGCGGAGCCAGGCAAAAAGGGCAAGAGAAGCCCCGAGGTCGAACGTCGCCGTACGGCCACAAAAGCAAAAGGAAAATAAAGCAAAAGGAAAACAAAGCAAAAGGAAAACAAAGCAAAAGGAAAACAAAACAAATAACGAAGGGTGAAATAAGTGTCCCCGACGCCGATCGGTAATTCCTCAATCGGTTACATAAAGTGAGGTCCGGATGCACCCTCAGTAACCGATCGGCCGTGTGCAGGGTTATCGGCCCAGGCGGCACAGCAACCAGAACAATAAAAGGAGAGTGGGGTTCGAGAAATCCATAACTTCCCATTTGTTCAGGAGCAGCACCCAGTTTCGGACTCTGTTTCACTTTCTGTGTGTACCCACTATTTTTATTGACATTTTCTCTCCCAATGGCCAAAGATACTCTTGCCGATACTATCGTGCAACCTGTGGTGGACAAGGTGACTGGGGTTGTGGCTACCCCTCCTGCCCCCAAAAAGGGAATTGAGCTCTTTACCAAAGAGTACTATGCCGCCTGTACTATCGGAGGTATCATTGCTTGTGGCCCCACACATTCGGCGGTAACTCCACTTGATTTGGTCAAGTGCCGGCGCCAGGTCAACCTGCTGCTTTACAAGTCCAATTTGCAGGGCTGGAAAACCATTTTGAAAACCCTGGGTGACTCGATCTTCACCGGTGTGGGCGCAACCTTTATTGGCTACTCGTTGCAAGGTGCGGGAAAGTACGGCTTCTACGAATACTTCAAGAAAACCTACGGTGACCTTGTCGGACCGGAGAAGTTTGCCAAGTACAAGACCGGCGTGTTTCTTGCCGCTTCTGCTTCAGCTGAGTTCTTGGCGGATCTTGCGTTGTGTCCGTTGGAGACCATCAAGGTGAAGACCCAGACCACCATCCCCCCTTACGCCAAGTCGGTGTTCGAGGGCTACTCCAAGATTGTGGCTGCGGAGGGAGTTGCAGGGTTATACAAGGGGTTGGGTCCACTTTGGGCCCGCCAGATTCCTTATACCATGGTCAAGTTTGCCCTGTTTGAGAAGACGGTGGAGCAGATCTACAAGTATATGGGCAAACCGGTTTCATCCTACACTCCGTTGCAGCAAACCGGAGTATCATTCTTGGGTGGCTACATTGCAGGTATTTTCTGCGCCGTGGTGTCTCACCCGGCGGATGTGATGGTATCCAAGGTCAATTCGGACCGAAAGGCGTCGGAGTCATTGAGCCAAGCAATGTCCCGCATCTATAAGCAGATTGGGTTCAGCGGCGTGTGGAACGGGTTGCCGGTGCGTATTGTGATGGTGGGTACGTTGACCGGATTCCAGTGGTTGATCTACGACTCGTTCAAGGTGTACGTAGGGTTGCCTACCACAGGCGGTCACTAGCGTATATAGTGTTACTGGTACGTTGTCTATTCGTTGGATGTAGTTGTGATATATGTGAAGAATAGCGTGAGAGCAGTGAACGCAGGATATCTGCCAACCACGGGGCGTAGTATCAGTAGAACAGGATCCACCGGTTCTTCCAGCCCCACTGGGGTGGATTCTGGTGGACTCAATTCAACTTCCATTATGTTCGTCTAGTTCCACACATTTTTGAACAAGTCGTCATCGAGTGGTGTAGGCTGGGAGACTGGGGCACCAAAGGCAGCCGTGCCGTTATAACCTCGCCCACCCAACTGGTTAACGGAACCCGAGCTGGAGTTCCACTCGTTGTCCCATTGCTGAGGTTTCGGAGTGGAGGAAACCGACGCGAGAGACGGAGTGGATGCCGCAGTGGACAGAGGGCCAAAGTTCAAGCCCGCAAGAGAGTCGGTAACTCCCGCGGTGGACACGTTGGGTCTTGCGGGTGCATGAGCAGGCACGGAGATGGATGATGACGATGGAGATGAGTAGAGCGACAAGATGGATTTTTTCAAGTCTTGTCTGCCAGCCGTCCGAGGATCGACCCTCTTGGGTGGTTCCTGCGGCGGGGTGGGGGTCGAAGTCGCAGGCTGAACTGGATGAGTGGCTCTGGGTTGGGTTCTAGATGAGGGCACCGGGGCAGTAGGAGTCTGCAGACGGGATGACGTGAACACACCAAAGTCGTCGTCTAGAAGCAGTCCGGACGAGATGGAACTGGACCCAGTGACGGAGTGACTCACTGGTGCAGCGGAGCTCACCGAGGCAGACGCAGTGGTGGAAGCCGCCACCTTCAGTGGGTCGGGCACCACCGTGGACGCCGCCCACTTCTTCATGTCGTACTTGGTACGGATAAAGTTCTCGATCTTCAGCGAGTCCGGAACATAGCCGTCGGGCAACTTTGCTTCCCAGAACCCGTTGCACTTGGCGTTTCCCCACCGCACCATCGACTCCACCTGCTCATCGGTCCACGCGTCCAAATCCACGGATTTGACCCGCGAGATGTGCGTGCCCATGGATCTGTGGATCCCAGAACACCGGATACACATGAAGCACCCCAAGTTCCACGACGCCCAGCGGGGGTGGGCTGCGGTCTTGCAGTCCACACAAACCTTATTGGGCGCCTCCTTGAGCAACAGCTTAAGAATAAGCTTGTGCTTTTCGCTGTGGGTTTTTTTGGATGACGGAAGGGCACTCATGGTGTGGATCAGAGGAGGTTGTGGGGCGTTGATATGTTGTCCGGTGTACGGGTGCGCTTCCCGGGTAAGTCGATATGTCCGGCGGCAGAGCAAACCACACCGCCCGCCGCAAACAAAACGGAGCCTGGTTTGGGCGGAAACGGAGAAGATCCGGTGCACGCCCGAATCCACGCGCCTAAACCGGCGATGGTTCAACCGGAGCATGTTCTGGCCGCATGCGGGTGGGGGTTGCACCACATGAAGTGCGGTGCCGGATTATGGTGGGTACGATGAACGATTCCACGCGGAGATCATTCTACCCAAAGATCATTCTACGCATATATGGAACACCCCCCTACCCCTCAGCAGCGCATACAGCCGCATGTTTCCATCTGTCGAACCCATGAATCTGGTGGCGCCATGAGTGCATGGGCTCGACACGAAGCTACAGGCGCGATGCAGCGGCCATCGGTACAGAAGTAACGCTGGCGCATAGAAGCAGGTTGCGCGGCCGCGAAGAAACTGCACGCGCCCTGTGGTCCTCCCTCTGCGGCACTTGGCAGAGAGGTGCGCACGTATGCAGCACGTTGTCGTGCAAGCCCATACCACCCATCCACGAAGGCCATCATCCGCCAGCAGCACGCTACCCCGTCGGTGGCAATCGTATATCTCGTTGATCAAAATCCATTGTCGCTGAAAAACGGGGAAGAACCGATAGTATTTCCCCGAGGCGGGCACAGACCCTTATTGTTCCGCGGAGAAACAATGGCAGCACAAATCGGGTTGGCCTACATCCGGTTCCCATCCCGCTGCCAATCTGCACCACCCAAAACAACTACCTGTCGTCTCGAGACGGAATCGATATTCACTGACATGCTCTGGATCTGCGGAGAAACAAACCGTGGCTCAACTCTGGTGAAGTGCGTGGTCTACCATGCACGAACCAATCGGTGCAGCAATCGTTGTTTGCTGTTGACTGCCGCCCTCCTGTTTTGTGATTGTACAAATCCACCACAAACAGGTGCAAAACCGCCCAAACCGGACCGGGTCTCACTCGGGCAATGACGCTGGATTTCTTTTTTCGACCCTGCCAGATGTGGCCGGCGACACGGAACCGGGTGCTACTCCATTCTTCCCCACACCGGAAATCTTGATCACCACACGACAACATAGGGCCAACTACAGGAGTATTTTCGGATCAGGTGGAATCGGCACCAAATCGTTCTTTTCTTCCGATCTTGGCCCTTTGAGAGCTACCGGTACCACTTGGAGGGAACACACTAGAAGTCCGTACAGGTAGGCTGCTTTGTTCATATAATTCCTCAACAGAACCGGGTGCGTACGTATACCCCAAGATATTCCACCACCAATACTATGGCGACGCCACATGTGGCGCCTGATGTGACATACACACTAGAGCAGGTGACCGCTCATTCGACACCTTCAGACCTTTGGGTCATCATCTACAACAATGTGTACGACATTACTGATTTCGTCAAAGACCATCCCGGAGGTGGGGAGGTTCTTTTCGACTGTGGCGGTGCCGATGCCACCGAAGCATTTGACGATGTGGGCCACTCGCAGGATGCGGTGGAGATGCTTATACCGTATTTGGTGGGACGCCTTTCTACAAAAGAACTGCGCCCGTATCGCGAGAAGGAGAGGGCCGTGCCACCACCTAGATACAAACCAGCCAAGACCACCAAATACCGCGAGTTGGCAGTGGTGTGGGTCAGTTTGATTCTGATCGCAATTATTGTCGTGCTTGCATTGCAGAAGGCTCACTGGATCAACCTCACGGCACATTAACGAGGCGAAGCCCCATTTGGCGGGGGAAACCCTCACAAAAAGAGTGATGTTCCGAAGAATCGTTCAGATAGACGGATCAACGGACGATAGATTTGAAAGATTGATATAGTTGCGAGCTGGCACCAATAGCGTGAGCGCCGCAAAGGGTCGAGATGCATCTGCGCAGTTTACGCCGCACCCAGTATGCGAATACAGTTAGCATATGGTTGGTGTAGAGTTGACGTACAATTAACCTACAGCTAACGGACAGCGAGCATGCAGCGAGCATGCAGTGCAGGTCCCGTTGACATTTTGACCCCACTTGAGGTATTCCAGTTGACTCCTAGTTGACTTGCAGTTGACTTGCAGTTGACGGTTGACTTCCAGCTGACCCTCAGTAGACACCCCCACCCAAAGAAAACGGATTCCAGCGGGCCGGGTGGGGCATATGCCCGAAACCAATTGGTCCCTATTGTGCGCTCGCAAAAAACCATCGCATTTCCGTGTTTGTTGAGTGATAACCTCCGGCCCAGAGCGGAAATTTTCCGGCATCAAAGTGCCCAGAAAACGATAAGCCCCGCCGGTCCACCATTGGTGGTGCCTATAGACCTATAAATAACGCACGGCTGCACCACCGCCTGGCCGTTTCGGGAAGGCTGGTTAGATTCCCTCTTCTCTATTTATTTATTTATTACCCTTACATATGTATATATATATATACCCCAGCATAACGCCACAGAGACTCCCATCCAAGCAGCGAGGCGCACCAATTGTCCAGAATGCCGGTTGAGGGGCATCCTGCAACGCAGTTTCCAATGGTGGTGCATGTAGTCAAATGCGAGGCTAGCCACAGACTTGCAGGGGTGCGCACCCAGTGCGACATTCACCACGTCAATTACGGTGCCCTCCACTCCATCGCTGCCATATACAATCGGCTGTTGACCCCCGGACCGGAATATTTGTTTTGCGCACCAGAAAAAAACTCCCCCTGCTGGACCTTTTCTTCTCCCTTAGCCGTTGCACAACCCAAACCCCGACCCGGCATTTAGCTGCTTACATATCATCGCGAACAACTGAAATACTCCTCGTGGCACCTGGTCTCAGATGTCTTTCACCAACCAGGACTTTGTCAAACTGGGAATGGACCTGCTTCCCGTGAACGACAACCCGTTCCAACTTAACGAGCACAACATGTACTTGTTTGAACAGCAAACCCCGCAACTAAACCGGTTCGAACCCTCAGAGATGCTTGATAACCTTGGCTACATCCCCAACGACAGCCCCCCGGCGGCCAACTTGTCCGGCACCCACCCCGACAGCGTGTACAATGACCCGTCGTTGTGGAGCGAAGATGCGTCGTTTGCCCACGGCCCCAACATGCCGCTCCAGTCCATGAGTTCGGTGTCGTCGCCTCTGATTGGCATTCCACTGGCGCACGTTTCTCCGCCGGAACAAAGAAGCTCAGATGCGGGACAAAGAAGCTCAGATGCGGGAAAGCTCCGCCGGGCGCGGGACAAGCCGCTTTTGACCGCCGAGGAGACCCGGTTGATGGACCTCCCGGACCAGCAGCTTTCGGAGCACGAGTTGGGCATCAAGAAAAAAGCGCTCAACCGGTTGGCACAACGGGCGTTCCGCGAGCGGAAGGAAACAAAGCTCAAGCAGCTCGAAAGCAAGCTTCTTGAGAGCGAGGACGAGCGACAGAAGCTCCGTGACGAGCTCGAGCAGATCCAGCTGCGGTATGCGTCGTTGAGCTCGGAAAACCGGATCTTGCGTACGGGAAACGAGATGGTGGATGCTCTGGCGGACGGCCACAAGTTTTCGTTCCCCAGCACCCAAGACCAGTTCATCCTGAACATGTTGGAGGGCAACACCGTGCACAAGGTGAACCCGGAAAACGTGAACCGGGTGTACAACGAGCCCACCAACCCTACGGTCAAGTTGTTGGCGATTGGTGCGGTGTGGGACTACTTGCAGATCAAGCAGGAGGAGGAGGAGTTTGAGAATGTGGACATGATCGAGGTGATGCAGCACTTGCGGGGCAACGAGAAGTGCCATGGGTTTGGCCCGGCGTATGCGTTGGAGTTGGTGAACAACGTGTTGCACAGTGTTGCGGCGCAACAGCAGGGGGATTACTTGTGAAGCGAGAAGCTCGTCCGAAGTCCTATATATCTACATATTTCGTTTGAATTCGTTTTTCTTTTGCGCCGCGATCAAGTAGACCATCCACGAACCGCCGTTAATCCCCAGCCCTTGCGCTGCACCCTCCACCGTCTCGTCTCTCCCACCCAACTATTCCCACAATACCTGAGTCCGTCACCCGGTACATCTCGCTCGAATTTTCTAGAACCGCGCGCGCCATATAAAGACTCCATAGAGAACCGACAAAAACCTCCCATACACCTCACCATGTCTGCCGAAGAGTACAAAGCGCAGGGCAACAAGCACTTTGCTGCCAAAGAATTCGATCTCGCCATCGAGCAGTTCACCAAGGCCATCGACGCCTCCCCCGCCCCCAACCACGTGCTCTACTCCAACCGTTCCGCGTGCTATGCGTCGTTGAAGAACTTTACCAAGGCGTTGCAGGACGCCGAGGAGTGTGTGCTGATCAACTCCTCGTGGGCCAAGGGCTACAACCGTGTGGGTGCGGCCCACTACGGCTTGGGCAACTTTGAAAACGCCAAAAAGGCCTACTCCACCGCGTTGGAGTTGGACAGCGCCAACGCCATGGCCCAGAGCGGTTTGGCCGCGGTGGAAGAGGCGGAGGCCGCCCGCAACGAGCAGCCGGACTTGGGCTTGGGCAAGATGTTCTCCGACCCCAACTTGATCTCCAACTTGCGCGCCAACCCCAAGACCGCGGCGTTGATGAACGACCCCACATTGGTGGCCAAGTTGTTGCAGATCCAGGCCAACCCCCAGGCGGGCATGGCCACGATGTTGAGCGACCCGCGCATGATGACCATTATGGCTGCGTTGATGGGCATTGACTTCGACATGCCCCCTCCGGGCGAGAAGGAGCAGAAACAGGAGAAGCAAGAACCGACGCAAGAACCGACGCAAGAACAGAAGGAGGAAGACACCCAGGCGGAGGCGACCCCCAACGTGGAGATGGAGGACACGTCCAAAGCCGATGCGGACGCCGCCAAGGCCGAGGGTAACGCCTTGTACAAGCAGAGACAGTTTGACGCCGCCATCGCCCAGTACGAAAAGGCATGGGACCTCCACAAGGACATCACCTACTTGAACAACCGCGCCGCAGCCGAGTATGAGAAGGGCGACTACGACGCCGCCATTGCCACCTGCAACTTGGCCATCGACGAGGGCCGCAGCGCCAGAGCGGACTACAAGGTCATTGCCAAGTCGTTTGCCCGCTTGGGCAACTCGTACTTGAAGAAGGACGACCTCGAGTCCGCCGCCAAGTACTTTGACAAGTCGTTGACGGAGCACAGAACCCCTGACGT
Source organism: Clavispora asparagi (assembly GCA_030573135.1). NCBI lineage: Eukaryota > Fungi > Ascomycota > Pichiomycetes > Serinales > Metschnikowiaceae > Clavispora > Clavispora asparagi. Next base: position 68,054 of record JAJMCU010000024.1, read on the forward strand.
GTTGACCAAGTTGAGAACCACCCAGAAGGAGATCAAGACCCGCGAGGCACTTCTGTACATCGACCCCGCCATGGCCGAGGCCGCCAGATTGGAAGGCAAGGACCTCTTCACCAAGGGTGACTGGCCCGGCGCTGTCAAAGCGTACACCGAGATGGTCAAGAGAGCGCCGGAAGATGCCCGTGGTTACTCCAACAGAGCCGCGGCGTTGGCCAAGCTAATGTCGTTCCCCGACGCGGTGGCAGATTGCAACCAGGCCATCGCCAAGGACCCTACTTTCATCCGTGCTTACATCCGCAAGGCCAACGCGCAGTTGATGATGAAGGAGTACGCGCAGGTGATTGACACCTTGAACGACGCGCGCGAGAAGGACCAGGAGTTGGGCGGCGCCAACTTGTCGGAAATTGACCAGTTGTACAACCGTGCCGCGTCCCAACGGTTCTCCGCCATCGAGGGTGAGACCCCGGAGCAGACCATGGAGCGTGTGTCGAGAGACCCGGAGATCGTGTCGATCTTGCAAGACCCGGTGATGCAAGGCATTTTGGGCCAGGCGAGAGAGAACCCCGCGGCGTTGCAGGACCACATGAGAAACCCGGCTGTGAGCAAGAAGATCAACACCTTGATTGCTGCGGGTGTGATCCGTACTCGGTGAGAGTAAATAATTTGGTGACAACGTAATTAGAAATGCAATCGAATCAGAGCCTTGTCTGTAGCTACGTACTACATTGGACCAACACGTCCAAGTGCCGATAATTTCAATCATAATAAATTAAATGCAAGCTATAGGCTAAAGACCGTTATCAAAGAAGAAGTTGGGCATGTTCACCATCTCCTGGGTCCAGAACGACATGTAGTTCATGTCATCCTCTAATGGGGCCTCCTTCGGTTTGCTATCTGGGGCCTTGAAGTCCGGGTGTAAAATGTCTGCCAAGGACAGACTTGGCCGGCTTGGGGTATATTGGTTCGCCTGCGGTTCGTCCGACGGCAGAGGGAAGTCGTCAGGGAAAATGTGGGGGTGCTTCGCGAGAAAGTTCTTCACTGGCACCTCGGAGTAGAACTGGGTGAGCCCAGAGTGGTCATACTTGTAGATGTGGGGGAAGCTTTTCTCCGCACTCACAAGGTGCGTCGTCAACTCCTCATTGCCGTCGAGAATATTCATGTTGTTGCGCTCCTCAATCACCTTGATGATCACTCGCAAGAGAACCCGCAACAATAAATCCACAAGCTGGAACCGCATGTAGTGCAATTTAGTGTCCTCCTCCATGCAGATGTTGCCGAAGTAGCCAAAGAAATTCATGGAAACGTCGATCAACAAACTCAAATCCTTGAACGTTTCCTTGTCACTCGCATGGTTCATACAGTTAGCACAGAGGTTCATTGCCGCCAGGAATGGAAACACCAACATCCAGTTCAACGTCATGAATGGCCACGACTTTTTGTCGACAATGCGGATTAAGTGAAGAATAGTCCGGGCGCTATCCAACGATAATCGCCGGAACTCCGGGGTTTCGCGCGCAGGCACTTCCGACTCGTCCACAACCACCTGCCATGGCACTCGGTTGACGGTCATAAGGTGACTAAAGTACGTCATGCTCAAAAGCATGCAGAACACGTTGCGAATATTGGTGCCGTCACTCATCAACTGTAAGAACTCATCGAATCCGGGTTCGTGGTACAATTTAGGGCGGTGCGCTTCTTCAATCTCAGCTGCAAACGCAAATGACTTTGCATTGATAGTGCTAACAAGATCCTGGACTTGCTTTACGCCCTTAAACGAGAACGACGACCCGAAAAGGGTGTGGTACGTGCCGATGCGGAGCTGCGATAACGATTGGAACTCCTCGAAGAAACAGACCATATCGGCACATTTGTCGTTGTAGCCGCAAATGCCATTTGCGGTCATCATATCCTGGCACCCGTTGCGGAAGAGCTTGTTGTACTCCTGGCTCACAAGGTCGGACTTACTATCATCATCGGGAGTCAACAACGGCGGTTTGCCCAAACGGTAGCAGATTTCCACGTCAAAGCATTGGCACGCAGACCAGAGCTTGAGTCGAGCCACCCGCTCCGCCACCGGGAAATCGGCCGAGAGCTCGTATACATGCAACCCCATTTCCTGGGCGTAGCGAATGGCAAGCGACACCAAGGTGAAGTTGACGTCGGATATGACCCACGACGTTTCCAAGTATACTGACATCAACAACAACGCCAGGATAGACGGAATACCCTCGGAGATGGCACTGATGCGGTGGTAGTAGTACACCGAGTTCATGAACATTTCCTCCTGGAGCTTCACGAGCAGCGTTGTCAGTTGCTTGCGCAACAACGGGCAATCTTCCAGTGCAAATGTTTGCAGCGCCTCTTGGTCAATGATGAGCGACAACGACGTGGCCAAAGCCAAGCACATCAACATGAGCTCGGAGTAGTTGAGGTTGCGACGCAGTGTACTGGCCCGGGGGGCATAGTAATTGGAGAACAACTCCTGCGCAGCAGGAAATTCAAGTACAAACGAGGCAAGGTGCGCATGTTTGTAGAACAGAAGGATCTCCTCCACCAACAGCTTGGCGGGAAAATTGCCCTCCTTGAGCTTCGCAATTTCTTCCGCAGTGTGCACCTGTGGCTCAGACCACACGCTCTGGAACGCTTTTTTCCACGTGGTGAAGTAGAAGGGGAGCGTCTGGAGAGGTACAGTGATGTAGTGGTCCTCTGGCCGGAGTCTTTCTCGGAGGTATTGGGTGGACTTGTCGCCGAGCACACTGAAGCCGAGATGAGTGCCCTTGTAGTGGATCACAAGCCGTTGGTTGGATGCGTCGCGGACATCCGGGCCCAATGACTCCTTGACAATTGACTTGCATTGGGCGAAAAACCCATTGTCGGCCTGGCGCGGGGAAAGAGTCAGGCTGGCGGCGCTGTGTTCCAGTTTCTTGTCAAACTGTGCCACTCCCGTGGACGGCGACAGCTGCGACGACACGTCCAGCGACAGCGGGTCGTGTTTGCTGCCGGAGAGACTGGTAGGCGACCCGTATTGGTCCTGGCTCGCCACCTCGAATTTGGTGGCGATTTTGCCCATCAAGTTCTCCAACCGCGCGAGCCGCTCCGCAACACTGTCACTCTTCTTGACGCGGGGCCGCCGTTCCTTATGCAACTTGTACACGCACTTGGACCCGGAGTTGCGGCAGTTCAAGCAAAGTTCGAGCCCATCACAGCGGATCTTTTTCCGGGAGCATTCGGTGCAAGCTTTCGCCACCCGAGGGCGGCTTTTGTGGGGTAGATGAGTTTCGTCCAACGCGGCGGAAGTAGTGGGGAAAGTCGCGAGGGAAGTGGTGCCATGTAGCGGCAGGGTGGTGGGGTAAATGGTAGTTGTATCCCAGAGGAGTGGTGATCAGTTATATAATTGGCACATTGCGCATGCGCACAAAAATACGTGTGGCCGGAAGAGTAGAGATCCGGGCCGCAATGGCGGTTTCTTTTTTGCGGTACTGTGCGACGGAGGTAAGAAGCGGGACGGAGCGGTTTCAGCGGGAGAGAAACCAGGCGAATAGATAACTGGGAGGTTCGCAACTGCAACCGAATTTTAGTTTAATCGAGGATGGTGGGGCAGATGTTAGAATTGTGGGTTTAGGGCCGATCAGGAGTAAGAGGGAAGCGAAAAGTTAGAAGAGGAGAAAAGCATAAGAGGAGAAAAGCATAAGAGGAGAAAAGCATAAGAGGAGAAAAGCATAAGTGCCAGAAGTGGCAAGAGGGGGAGAGAAAAACGAGGTGGAGGAAGAGGTGGTGAAAGAGGTGAAGGTGGATACGATAAAGTAGCGAAGCGGTTAAAGACAGGAGGCGGAAAGGCGCATGTGAATGGCCATTACGTATTATATGCGGGGCGCTGTACATCAGTTCGTATATGTAATCTGGACTATTAGCTGATGCTATCTTTGAGAAGCGTGACTTTTATCATTTTGTCCCGCTTTTGAAATACCCGGTACTGGAAGCTGTACGTGGATCCAATTCACGGAAAGAAATAGTAGGCTTCAGCGGTAAAAAATCGGCTTACCCGATAGTAAGGGTACGGGATAAACGAGCAGACGATAGCGTATACAGTGACAGAACCAGCCCATTGCCGGGAAACCGTAACCTCAACAAGGTCAAACTGTACACTCACCAAAGTACCCAAAAATCAAAATCGACATCGACATTGTATTTGACGCAATACCGCGTGGCCCATCAGCGCTACGCAAATAAGGAGTCATGATACAACGTATGATCACCACCGCCGTCCATCATTGCCATTACACCACCACAAACACCACAACACCGACCTTCATCACTCTTGTATAAATCAGAAGAAAAACTGCCCGTACTGGTTCAGCGGGGTGAAAAGGTCAAATTCACCGCCGTCATTCACATTCAACACATTACCCACCTGCGCATCCGCCAAAAGCAACCCAAAATCATAGTCGTACTCCATAGCAGACACCAGTGACGCCAGCGTGCCGCTACTGCTGTCGTGGCCGGGGGCCTCGCTCGACGTGAGCAGCGCCAGTGACAGCAGCGAGCGATAACCCGGCGAATCTGCCGCGAACGGCGACTTGCCACTGAAAACCACCGAGTTGGGACAAATTGTCTTCTTGAACGACTCAATGTTGCTATAGAGCTCCGGAAACGCCCTTTGTGTCGGAAAAAGAACATCGTGCAAGCTAGAATCCTTCCCGATGATGGATACGCCCGTCTTGGTTTCGAGAATGGTCACCGTCACCCGCAACACCGTCTTCAAAAGCACCAGAATCAACGAGCTCATATCACCGTATTCAAACGCCTCCACCACTTTTGCCGGCTTGGGCGAGTTGAACACTTTTACCACCACGTCAATCAAGAGCCGCAAGTCGGAGATGGCCTCGGCTGACGTGGGGAAGCTCATGCACGTCGCCAGCAAGTGGAGCACCGCCGTCATGGGGAAGAAAATGGCCCACGACCTGAAAGAGCCCCGGAACGAGTCAGGTTCAAGCGCCACCACCGCGTGGAGAATGGTACGCGCACTGCGGAGCGAGAGATGTCTATACGGAGCGGTGTCCTGATCTGCACAATCGGGGAACGTCATCATCAGTGGCAAGCGGTTGATTAACATCATATGGGAGAAGTAGGTGAGCAGGCAAGTCAAGTCGAGCTCGTCTTCAAGCGAGTCCAATCGCGGGAGAAGCCTGAAACCAGGCTCGTCATGGAACAGCGGCCGGATCTCTTCCGGCAAGTGTCCCACGCTGGTGGCCATTTCGAGGTTCAAGAAGTCCAAGTTTTCGCGAAGCTCCGCAAACGTAGACAACTTGGCGGGTGCGGAGAAAAGCCGCAGGTAACTGTTGAACCGGCACTGGAAGATGGCCTCGAAGTACCGCGTGAGCGCCTCCATTCGCAGGTACATGCTCAGACGGTCAAAGTCAAACCGCAGGATCTCGGGGCTGATATCGCTGTAGTTGATGATGGGGTTGCGGCCGGTACGGAAGCACGTCTGCATGTCCAAGTACCGGCACAACGACCACAAGTACCGGCGCTTTTGGGCCTCCACAGGCGTGAGCCGGGCGTATGACTCGACACGGTGAAACCCAAGCCCACACGCAAGCCGGATCGCCAGCGAGAGCACCAGGTAGCTGATTTCGCCCGCAACATACTCCTTGTCGATAAATTGCACAAGCAGGAGCAACGAGTCCACGGATTCCTGGCCCTCGCCGATGATGCTGAGCCGATGATAGTACGCCACCACGTAGTTTAGGAGCTGGGTCTGCAACGCCGCGAGTTCTGACGGGGAGAACTCGCCCGAGGCCGAGGAGGCAGGAAGTGGCAGCGAATCCTTGGCCCATGCCTCCACGCGCGTTGTGATTGCCTGGAGAAACGCCACCGTCATGTTCAAGAGGGTGGAAACACCGAAAATGGGCTTTGTTGGGTTCTTGTGCGAGTAGTACTTCTCGAACGTGCGCACCATGGTGCCCGGACTGGCAGACTCCACGAGACACATGGTGGAATAGTAGTTTTTCATGAGGTGCATCACCGGAGCCAGGTCTTTGGGAAAAGGGCTGATCAACATCCGGGATTTGGCGCGGGCATCCATTGGCGCCGGATCGAGCCAGTGCAACAATAGCTTGCGTGCTTTGGCCTGGAAAATTACCGGCATGTTGCGGAGCGGCATCAAGATGTCACTGTTCTCTGGGCCAAGGTTCTTTTCCATCCACTGCATCAGCGACTCCAGCAAAATTCCGAGCAATGAGTGGGCGCCAAAGAATACCACCGTTTCCTTGGGGTTCTGAGTAGGGTGCGGCCACTCTTCCTTGACGAACCCGCCGTCGTCTGACTCGTAGTCTGAGCATGTGTCCGACTCCAGCGCACCAAGGCTTTTGGCGCGATTAGAGTACTCCAACACATTGGCCACGCCAAGTTTGGCACTCAAAGTGGCTACAGCAGCCTCTAGCTGCTTTACCCGCACACTGAGTCCCTCAACGGTTTTCTTCAGCACGCGCAGCCGGGTAGTGGCGGGAGCAGGTCGCAGTTCATATACACATGGACCTTCTTTGGCTTGGATGCAGTGTTGGCACCTTTCCTGACCATCACAACGGATTTTCTTGCGGCGGCATGCATTGCACGCGACACGGATACGTTTGCGGTCGTTGGACATGAGATGTTGCAGCGGAGATCAAAGAAAAGATTGGGAACGTGTTAGATTGACCGGGCTAGATTGATTAGATTGATCAGATTGATCGGGTTAGATTGATCAGGTTCCAAGTAGTGATCCGTGGATCCGGTAGATGAGTTCAATTACCAGAAAGCTCGGATGGAAGGTTCCAAATGAATAGATTGCGGTAGACTAACACTATCAGGCAGATTCGCAGTTGTCAGATGGCACAGGGAAAACCAAACACAGGAGAAAACCAACGATCACCCCACGACCAGAACAAGAAGACAGTGGATATGGTCGAAGTCGGGAAACGAGATGGATGGCCACTGACGGAGTGTGGGGGCGAAGGAAGATTCCGGAAGCTTAAATGACCCGGGGACCGATATACAGGTAAGACCCGAAGCCAGAGAAGGGGACCAAACCGGAACGACAAAATAGGATAATGGATAAAGTACGAAAACGGAGCACAGCCGAAAGTCAGTCATCCCGTCTAAATGTGCGCAATGGACTCAGGGACGAGTCGTTTCCACTGTTTTTATCCTTGTATGGGAGGTCAACTCTGTATATCGCGTATCTGGTCTTTATCATGTTTCTGTAGCATGTTTCTGTAGCATGTTTTTGTAGCATGTTTCTGTAGCATATATCGTATGTGCCAAAGTTATTTCTATACCCGCTCAAGTATACGACATGGCTCATATCATTCGGTCTACGCCAACTCCCTGTGTTTTGTATTTTTCTTCCATGATTCTGCGCTCGGCCATCTACTTTTGATGTCTCTCTCGCGCGCCCTGCATACGTTCGACAAAGCTCCACCATCTACTACTTCTACCTCCACCATCTACTACTTCTACCTCCACACTCCTCCGTACACCATGGTGGTCAGAAAACCTATCTTCTCGAACAAAGAGGACGCGAATGCACGTGAAGCACTCAAGCTCTACGAAGCCAAACAGTACAAAAAGGCGTTGAAGTTGGTTGACCAGAACTTGAAGAAGAACTCCGCCCATGCCGAATCGTTGGCGCTTAAAGGGTGCTGCAACCACCAAACGGGCCACAAGGCCGAGGCCGAGGCGTACATCGTCAAAGCGCTCGCCAAAGCACCCACCAACTACTTGGTCAACCACATGGCAGGCATCTACTACCGCAGTGTGGAAAACTACGCCGAGTCGGCCAAATGGCACAAGGCGGCAGTAGACAACGGGCTGCAAAACACTCCGATCTTGCGGGACTTGGCGCTACTCCAATCGCAAACGCGTGACTACAAGAACTTGTGCGACACGCGCCAGAAGTTCTTGGAGAGCCAGCCGGGATACCGTGCCAACTGGACCGCAGTGGCTGTGGCGCACCATCTCAACCGCGACTTCACCGCCGCGGTGTCCACGTTGGACAAGATCGAGAACATCATCAAGGAGCACCTCCAGGAACTGGACCGCTATGAGCAGAGCGAGTGTGTACTCTACAAGAACTCGATCATTGGCCAGAGCGGTGACTACGCTAAGGCATTGGCAGACCTCGAAGCCAATTCCGACGACATCCGTGACCGCACCGCGTTCTTGACGTACAAGGCCAAGTACTTGGTTGGGTTGGGCCGCCGCAAGGATGCATCGCTCATCTACCGCCAGTTGTTGCAGAGAAACCCCGACAACGTGGAAAACTACAGTATGCTCGAGTTGGCGTTGGACACCCCCGCCGATGCGTACGATCTCCGGTTGCGATTGTATGACCGGTTGTCGCTGTTCTACCCCCGTGCCGACCCGCCACAGTTTCTTCCCTTGAGTTTTTTGCCCGCTGCTCATCCCGAGTTCCGCCCACGGGCAGAACAGTACATCGTGGCCCAGTTGAAGCGCGGCGTGCCTGCCACGTTTGTCAACGTCAAGCCATTATATAAGAACAAGCAGAAGCGAGACGTCATTGCCTCTATTGTCACCGACTTCTACACCAACGAGGTGCCCCAGTTGGCACCCCCCGTGTACGTATGGGCCAGCTACTTCTTGGCGCAACACTACTTGCACATTGGCAACCTTGATGAGGCCATGTCCCACATCAACAAGGCGATCGACCATTCGCCCACATTGGTGGAGTTGTACATCGTCAAGGCGCGGATCACCAAACACCTTGGCCAGTTTGAGGAAGCCAGCGAAATCATGCAGCAAGGCCGCAATTTGGACTTGCAAGACCGTTTCATCAACTCCAAAACCGCGAAGTACCTTTTTCGCGCCAACAAGGTAAACGAGGCCATCGACACGGTGTCGCTCTTCACCAAGTTGGACGATGGAGCTGTCAACGGTCTCAAGGACTTGCACTTGATGCAGGTTAATTGGGTGTTGGTGGAGAGCGGCGAAGCCTACACCCGTCTTTACAAGGCTGAGCGTGCTAAATTAGACCAGTTGGATCCTTCTGCTGAGAACTATGCTGAAATGTCTGATTGGTGCGACATATACCGTGGCTTGGCACTCAAGAGGTTCCTTTCTATCGTCAAGGTGTTCAAGACCTACTACGGGGACCAGTTTGACTTCCACTCATACTGTATGAGAAAGGGTACCCCCCGCGACTACGTTGACACATTGGAATGGGAGGACAAGATTCACGGCACGCCTATCTACGTGAGGGCTATCAAGGGCTTGAGTGCGTTTTACTGGGAGATTTTGGACGCCCAAAAAGCCCAGGAAGCTACCGAGGACCCTAAGACCAAGAAGAAGGCTAAGCCAAAGAAGACCAAGCCACTCAACATCAAGAAGAAGGCCGAGCTCATTGCCAAGGTAGAGTCCGAGAAAAATGACGCCGATCCGTTTGGAACAGTGCTTCTTGCTGACATGAAGGAGAGTTCTAACCTCTTGGCTGAACTTGAGGTCTATGCGAAGCAGTTGACCACGGAGGCAAAGAACTACCGTTTCTCATGGGAACTCTCGTATTCCGTGTACAAGGCAGAGGCCAAGTACGTGTTGGCGTTACAGGCTATTAGATCATGGAACGGCATTGTGGATGCTCATGGGCGGAAGTTGAAGATTGTGGCAGACAAGGTTTTGGACTTGAAGCACGCATTAGAGAGCGACAAATCCGCCAACCCAGCCATCATCAAGGTGGTAGAGAAGGGATTGCAGAGTGCGTTTCCCGACTTGGCGAACGGCGAGGACAAGTTCCTTGAGGCCTACAGTCACTAATACATAGACTCACAGGTGTATGAACCGTATATTCTGTGCTTTATTGCAATATATGCTTAGATTACAAAACATACTCCAGTGTAACCATATGGTTGCACCATTACGAATTAACCCACGATACCACCTGCGATCGGGCCACGTTAGATGCCAAGTTCAACGTTTGTTGTCCCATGGGGAAGTAACTCACGGTGTACCACACTGCGCTTATTAGTTGCACCACCGCAAACACAATAGAGAGAAGAGTTGATCTCAACGAAAGACTGGAAATCAACGTCATGATGATACTGGTGATGAAAATAATGGAGAAGACGATCCGGGTAGAAGAAAACAAGTGGGTCACATACGGCTTAAACCCTTGGAGCACGCCAAAACTTACCAAAAAGAAAATCGACCCCAAAGACCAAAGAAGCGCAAACTTGCGGGGCTTCAACGACAAAACAGGAAACAAGAAAATGCAAATCATATAGCACGACACGCTACCGGCGAAAGTCAAGCCGAAAATCAACATCCGGTCCCATTGGGATAATTCAATAAATCCGCCCGAGGGGACATTGTTGTCATCCTCCAATTGGATGCTATCGGATTTGAATGGGTTGAGACTCAGAAGCTTAAGCCGGAAACCCGTATTAGAAGGTTGGGTCACAGGAGTGGGTAATCCGTCGTCCTGGGAAATGGGAGTGTAACTGTTTTTGAAAGATTTGAAGAAACTCATACGGTTCCTATGGGTATCGCAAAGTTGGGGTTAGTAGAGAGGGTGCATGCACGTGACCTTTTCTGCTTCGCCTCCTGGGTTAGTCGGATGCGGTGTAAAAATCAATCAGCCAGAAGTGAGGTAATACCAGTAATGTATCTGATTTGTAAACAGATGTGAGGTTCTACTGTGGGGTTTGGTATGTGCGTATCTGACTCTTGGTCATAAAGTGGAACATCATGATCGCGCATCTATACCTTACCAACTTCTCTTCCAACCCTCATGTCCGTGGCAACACCAAAGTCGTTTTTCAGCACTTACGCTAAGCTTATATCCTTGTCGGAAGACGCTTCTGCCGACTCGTTCTATAGCACCGAAGACTATGCCCGTTTGGAGTCATTGGGCCCTTCTTTGCCCAAGATTCCTTTTCCACTTCCGCAGCACCAGGGTTCCACCAGTCTAGCTGACGAAATAATTGTGATCAATGTGAAGTCTATCAAGCCACCATTTAAATTTTCGGTGCTGTTGGCGGGTGTTCCGCTCTCCCAATCCGTGTTCAAGGTGAAGTCACAACTTGTGCAAGAAGTTCCCGTGTTAAAGGAGGCTGGCGCTTCTCCTGCGAACATCAAGTTGATGATCAAGGCCAAGGTATTGTCGGACTCGACCCTTCTTTCTGCTATTGCAGGGGGGCAAGAAGAGCTTTCGATGATTGCCATGGTTTCTCCACCGGAAAAACCAGTAGAGTCGGTACCCGTCAAAGCGGAAACCAAAGCAGAGATCAGCAAAAACACGTGGAATTTGATCCACGATTTGTTGACCAAAGATCTTGGCGAGGAACTTGCCCAGTCGACAGTTAAGAGATTTAAGGCTTCTACATAGGAATGCATGATGTTTGTAGTGTATGATGTATTTATCGTATTTGAAGTTTGTCGTATTGGCGAGACTAACCCAGTAGTTAGCCCAGAAGAGTCATGGAAAGTACCGGATGATCTTGAAGGCATCAACACAATCACAAAATTGAGCATACTCAGATCAGACCTTGGACTTTTCGTGATATTTGTATCAAGGTAACGCCGACCCAGATGCTGCTCGTATGGGATGATCGCTCGGTTGAAGAATGAATTATTCCATCTTATACCTCATGATAACCTTATAACCCAGTCATTCAGTTATCATTCATCTATCTAATCATGATTCTCCTATGAACTCTTTCTATATTGGAGGAGAACCAACTCCTTCAAGGTATGCCCCTTTTCTCTGCCAATGCGTTTTTCATGAACAAAGTAAGCGGCAGTTCCAATTGCAACCGCAATTACTGGGTCAGCCACTCGGGAAATAAGATACTTATATTCCATGATGATGCTAGATACTACTATTTAGGATTTGATGAGAAATGTATTGAGACTGCACCTATGTGCGAGCCATGCTCCGGATACCTCCTACTTCAGCTGTTTGGGGAATTTTTTCTTCATCCGATTGCTAATATGCTTGTTCCATGTAATTCCACTCATGATGGATTTGTTGAACCCGTAAATGTCGTGATTGTCGTCCATATCGGGAGAGTGGTACTTCAATGCCTCGCGCTCGGCATCGGTCATTTGAAGTCCCACCATGCTCTGCTGTCGGGCCTTGATTTTGTCTCGCTGGTGAGAAACAAACTCCCGGCAGTTATTGATTTCGTCTTGTGACACAAACCCGTAGCCATAGCCGCCAATTTTTTTAAAACAGCAATCGATGATGAGGTTGGGGTCTGTGATGGACTTAGGAAAGCTCTGCATGAATTGGAAAAGCTCAATCTGGTCACTCTCGGTAGTGTCACCTGTGCCCCTACTATCAAGAAACTTTGGGTGATCCATACATAGTCGGCAGATGGTCAATGACACCCGGAAAATGGTTTTAGAACCCTCGTACCAAATGATATCCCAGATGCGCAAAACGCTCTCTATGGGTAAAATTCCCACGAAAACCGACATAAACCACGATGACGTGACCAAAGAAACCAGAGGAAGACGGGTGAGGATTTTGTCGTCGGGCAACGCTGTGCCGTCGTAGCTTTTGCCGATAATCGCCCAAAGTTTGGGGATATATTCTCGGATGCACATCATGAGCACACCTTGGTCGGTATGAACACCTTCCAAGTTGGCTGCATGTACCTTAGGGATGATTCGTTCCATCATGATCACGAGCATCCAAAATGCCCTTTCTTCGTTCATGAAGAGGAGTAAGAGCCCTGCCAAGAAATTGAGCGACTGGCAGTAGCCCACATGTGGTAGATAGTGAGCAATTGCCACCAAAACCCGGCGTAGTGCCAGAATGGCAGGTAACTCACAATTTTGCAGAGAATCATCATCGGCTTCCAATACAGACAGATTGAAAAACTTGTTGTCGGGGAAAGTGCGGTTCAAGTCGCGTTCAATCACCTCCGTATCTTTATTGTGGACCTCTTTTGTTGCTTCCACAATATCTTTGTAGAGGCCGATATTTTTGTTGAGCTTTTCGTGGCCACCAGCGTAGAAGAACCACGCATTGCCTCTCCATTCAGGCGGGATGCCCTTGCGGATCAACTTTTTGACCTTTTGCGATTTTGGGGGAAACCTCTGCGGAGATATTGAGTCATTGACAGCGGACAACCCATTGCTCTTCATGAGAAGGTTCCACTTCTTCTTCTGCCCAAGAAAATGACCCAGGTACTCAGAAAACCACTCGTTGTAGGACTTTTCGGTGGAACCAAACAACTGACTCGTTTTCCGGAATCCGTACATGTCTGTTTTGCTCGTCAACACTCGCTTAATCGTAGTTTCTGTCACCGGTAGAATTGCGGGCGCGGTCCACAGCGAGGAGGAGATTCCATTCAATGAGTAAGCAGACTGGCTGGCACTAGACACCATCACACCAGGGAGTAGAGCCGCAGAATCAGAATCAAGATTTAACGTCCCATTAGCCGAGGACGGCCCATAGCCATCTCGATTGAGCGAAGAGCCATCGTTATTGGTTGAAGCGGTGGCATTTCCATCCAAAGTGCTATTCAACGTAATGTCCCCTAATTTGAGACTGGAAAGACTATGGGAGTCTGCTACCATATTGTGTAATGCATCAGTAAACGGGCTGACCGATTTCACCGAGCAGTCAGTGGTGTCTCGGGTGATATCATACACATCCACATCATAGTAATCAAGAATGGAGTAGTTTTGGGAATAAGCAGAGACGCTTTTCAGGCAATCATTGGGGGAATCCAAAAGATCTGGCAGTCCACCCGGATGCAACGTGTTTCCCATGAGTTGAGTAGGACCGAGCAGCAGTGGGATGAAGTCAGAAGTGGAAGTCGGGGTTTTGGGTTCTCGGTTACGGCGCAAGGTACAAACTTGCCGTTCCTGTGTAAACCGAACGGGCCAATATTGTTCCAGCTCCAGGAGCAATACATACCGGGTGGCAGGAAAACGTCGGGGGAGCGGATTTCTTGGGAAATGAGGTCTTCAGAGGAAAGAAAAGTGGCGGGCTACTGGTTTACGAATAGTGGTGTGAAATCGGCTCATTGTTTATTGTCTCGCTTATTTCCATTTTGGAAGGGCGTCCAGTGACGATAGCGACGATAGTGACAAATAAATTGCACAATCTTTGACGAATCGAGAAGCAAAAGCGAGCATCTATTGGTTCGTTAAAGGAAGCAGCATCGCTTTCACTATCGAGAACAATCTGTCAAACTCCCGAATCGGCTCAAATGGCCCAATGACCACTCGAGACGGTATATGGCATTAACGAAGGAATATTCCTGCGATCCCGCATATTCTCCGGTTGGGCTTGTGGCAGTGCAGATAAAAGTGTCTAGACATTTCCGTGGGTTTCAATATTAAATGCCGACAAAAAAATTGGGCCCGGGTATAAATTTATTGCATTTACATACGCAAAGGAAAGCTTCGATGGGATCGTCGTTCTGTTTCTGTTTTATCCTTTGTCGAAGATTCCGCCGCTCCGCCATTCGCACCTGTATGGTACATCAGCCACCTTCTATTTTGTGCGTGAATATGGGGAGATACATCAGCTTTACCGTTGATGACACATGCTCCACATCGGAAATACGACGGAAGTACTGATGATCCACTCGGAAAAACCCATGTGAAGCAGAAACTAGTCAGTTTGCCCCAGCTATCGGTCACCAGCCTGCAGTACCACATCCTGTGAGAATACACCGCTGTACATCCTTGCATCTTACCTAGGATTAAGTGCACGTGAGTCCTCCTGGGTTTCTATCACCACCATGTTTTGGCGTTATGGTACGAATACCAAAGTTTACGACCTGTGCAACCCCATAAATCTCACCGAGGGGGTGCTAATATCACATGATTTAGGGCAGACTGTACGATATATTCGAAACGGAGTCTACCATCAGCAATGTTACGAGGGGCAAACCCCGATGCTCAACTCTAATGTCAACTTGGTGTTGAACAAGTTTTCACTGCCCCTTCCGATTGTCAGAGCATCTTGGGACCAATTTACCACCGATCTTAATGGCGGTACCTTTATTTTCAGCATTATTCCCGTCATATTTTCCATATCCATCCTGTCAATGATAACGTGGTTTCTCACGATTTTCGTCATGACAAACTACACCATCAAGCCTTCGCCGTTGTTACGGGCAACCGCCACGGTCTCATCTATATACATGCTCATCACTGTTGTTAAGTCTATCGTGGTTCTACACGATCAGCAGAAACGTGGTTATCTCCATGGCGTGTCCTTGTTGGATCATCTCAACCGCCTGGTGTACCTAAATGTGATCGATATGATTGTGACATTTTTTCTCCAGGTCAACCAGGTTCAGGTGGTTATGCGACTATTTCTGCGGCAGGGGGATAAGCGCACGGTGTTTTTGGTTGGTCTTTTTGCTTCCGTGTGCTCCCAGACCATGTGGGGAGTAATGAAATTCTATAACTTCAGAACCTACGAGGAGGTGGAGAAGATATTGCCTGCTTTAGTGTATTTGACCCGGATTGCCATGAGTATCAGCTACGCTGCAATATTCACCGCGTTCATATTGACCAAATTGAAAACACTTATGCTCCACCGCAACATCTGGGCAATCTCGCTTCTCACGCTTGTGCTCATTTATGCACCAGTTTCATTTTTCATTGCAGATGTGTCCAGTACTTGGGTATACGAGATGTCAGAAGTGTTTTCTGTTGCTACCTATGTTGTGTGTGTGGTTCTTCCATGGGAGTGGTGCAACCAGTACAATGTGATCCGCAAGCAACTCGAAAAGGAAGGAGTGTTGGGGAGAAAGTTCTACGAAGACGAGCTCTATGAGGTAGACAAGTTTGAGATTTTTGTCCAAGAAGACTCGGAAGATGACGGCGATAATCATGCCGGCGATGGGGATCACACGTTGGGGACCCGTTCTCTTCTACTGTCAATCCCATCGCGGCAGACTTTGGCAAACACTGATGATGGACGGGTGAAAAAGGGGAAGTCCAAACTTGCGTTCTTGAATGATAGCGTTATTGTGGCCAAAAACAAATTTGTTTCCATTACAGACAAAATCATTGCTACGGGATTAGCAATCCCGAGGTCCCTAAGTACAGGGAGCAGTACCGACACTCTGCCGACGACTAATTTGGAGATGAGGAGCATGGCACAGATACGGGAAGGGCGCGAAGGGATGAGCTCAGACATGGATAATTCAAGAATGATTCATCATAGATCTCGCGGGGCTAACACGGAAGGGGGAACTGCGAGACACAACAATGTGTTTGTGTACTCCACCAAAGACGTTGTGATTGACTTGGACGATCAATGGGAATAGGATATATATAATTACGGTTGGATCTTTGCAGTGGCCAAGAATTTTGTATTTTATCTACCGCTACTCGGCCTGCGTGGCACCTAGGCCAGTTCATTGCAACTTCATAGTGTTGATCACTGTTCGATCTTATCGTGACCCAACTTGGCAATAGCTAACGCCTCCTCCTCGTATCCCGAAATGTGGATGTACTCCACGCCTGCATCAGCCAACTTGCTTTGGCCCACATTGTCCTTCACAAACGTATCAGGCTCGACCACACCCACGTAGCACGCTTTAATGTTTGTAGCAAGAATCCGATCCACACACGGCAAGTTCCCACTAAGACGAAGCGAGCATGGCTCCATGGTAGTATACAACTCTGTTCCTTCCGGGACATTCTGTTCGCCGGATTGGGCAAAATACTTCTCGAGCGCACACTGTTCGGCGTGGGTATTCCCGGGGAGTTCCCGCGAGTGACCTGTGGCCAAAACTTTCCCGTCTAATACCAATACCGCACCCACATTGAACTGGGTCTGTGTTTCTCCACATTTGCGGGCACAGTCGAGTGCAAGTTCCATGTACTGGCGCTGGGTGTCGATTGCCCAATCGGGAAAGTCTACCTTGTAGGACCACAGTTTGTCAGCCGCCTCATAGCGGTAAGCATGGAGCCAGAGATCTAAATCATTGGGCCCGGGATCGCTGTACAAGGGCATGTCGCAATCGGGGCATTTTTCGTCCGTCAACAACTCACCGTCTTCCTGGGGATGGATCCACGTGGAACAGGCCCGGGACTTGCCGATTTCGTCCAAACGAGCCACAATCGCCTCATCTGGACCCTCGTGACCCTTTCCAAGGTCTCTGCTTCCCCAAACATACTCACTCAGGTAAATGGGATCGTTAGCAATGGGGTGACCGATATACTGGAGGTGGACTCTGATTTGATGGGTGCGGCCAGTGAGCGGACGACATTTAACCACCGAGGTATCGGTGATAGGATCGTAGGAAACTCTTTGGAACTGAGTGGTTGCAGGTTTGCCGTTTTGCTGGTCCACCACATTGAGGGCGTGTTTGGGGGAAACCGTGTATAACGGTTGGTCCACCTCGACCGGGCCCAAAGGAAAGTTTCCCTTCACCCGGGCGATGTACTCTTTTTTCACAGTCCGCTCTCTGATTTGCTTCACGAAAAATTCGGCGCCCTTGGCGTTTTTTCCGAGGAACATGAGACCCAGTGTGAGTCGGTCCAACCGATTGCACGGGTGTACTGTTTTGCCAAACTCGTGTTGGAAGATCTTGGTGATGGTGTTGTAGCGATAGCGCCCGGTGGGATGCACAGGAATACCCGACGGTTTGTTGATGGCAATTTTGTCCGCGTCTTCAAACACAATCTGGATGTCTCGGGACGAAACTGCTGGCTCATGGCGATGGCACCGATGGCTGATGAGATCTCCGTTCCGGACAACAGAATCAAGGGTGGAAGGGGTTTTGTTGAGCGTCACCTGGCCTGCAGCAATGGCCCGGCGGTAGAACTCCGGCTCCTTGTCTCTGAACTCATCCACAAACACATCGATGAGTTTACGGTCTCTCCATCGGAGCTTACAGTAGGTCAAGTAAGTGAAGTAGTAGGGAGTCACACGGCGCACTGGGCCATCCACAACATACTGTGCTCCTTCAGTTTCTTCCTCGTGAATGGTTTTGTTGCCGTTTTCCGTAACTAACACATCTTTGTCCACGGACTGCTGCTTCAACCGGAAACCAAGTTCATCGCGCATTTTCTTCAGTCCTCGGGGAAGACGGAGCATCTTGCCTTTCTCAGCTGGTGGTGTTTCGCTTTCGCTCTTCGCCGCAGCTCTTTTGGTTCCCTCCATGATTTTTCTGCCTGTTTGGTGTAATCGGCGGAGAGCCATGGACTTGGTGATGCGAATTCACCAGACACTACTGTGCACCAAATACCGAATCCAAACAACGACATGCACACATGACAAATACAAATAATTACAAAGGCACACGTAGGTTAGTACGGAGATACTAAGGAAAATAAGTTAAGTCTAATGGCGAAGGAAGAAAAATTAAAATCGTAGTCGAGTGCTTCACCATATTCAATTGTCTCCACCGCACTACATACTACGTTGGAACACCCTCCCTAATATTCACCAACAAATATCTATTGTGAAAATATCAGATTAATCCCTGCTTCTTCAACTCCACATAGTCCTTGTGAGACATCACATTCCCGTCATCATCTTCGATCTCCACATTATCAAGCTCCTCTTCCTCGTTGCGTTTGGCCCGTTTGATTTTCGACCACAATGCCTGTGCCTCGGCAATAGTATGTATGCTATCGAAAAGATACGTCTCATTCTCTCCAATACCAAGACATGTAAGCCCGTGTATATGCTTTACCTGACCGAAGTGCTTGGTGAACTGCTGGCGACCCTTGTACTTGACGTTTCCACAAATCTCGCAGTTATAAGTCCGGTGAAGACCCTGCAATTTGTAAAGCCAGAGAGGAATAGGCGTGCCGTCCGTCCCAATAGGCAAATCTTTTGAGTAAAACTCGTCGTCATCGTCGTCTTTGTCTTCCACCTCGGAGCTGGTTTCCTCTGCAGTAAACTCGGACTCCTCGCCGTCCATGGCCAAGCTCTCCAACATTTTTTCCCTGTCAGAGAGAGATGATCTTCTTTCGTAGTCAGCAATTGTAGCTTTCACCAATTTATACATGGTGCCAGTAATCTGTTGTATTCTATGCTCCAAGTCATGTGCGCCTGTTTTCGTAGCCTTGGCCCCACCATCTTTCACGTTCTTCTTGTGTTTCTTACCTGTAAGATGTGCAGTGTACACTGTCTCTCTGGCAAAAAGCTTTTCACAAGGCTTGCAGAATACTTCACCATGCTCATTTGGTTTTCCATCTGGTTCTGCTTTTTCTTCCCACTGCAGAAGCGGCTGCAACGGGTAACAATTTTCATGCATGCGAATGAGATACAGAAGAAGAGCTTCGAGGTACCGCGCATATTCAGCCGAAGTCAGTTTGTCGGTGAATTGATTGAAAGTAGTTAGATATTCGGCGTAAGTAAGTTGCCGTGGAAAGAGGGTCTTGAACATGTCGTAGAACACAGTGAGGTCCAACACTTTTCCGTAAACCTCCTGTTCGCTAAACACTTCTTCGAGATGGGCGGCCAAGTGCGTTGTTCCGCGGGAAAGAAAGTGTTTCCGCTTCACCTTTTTCGGAGGGCCGGGTTTGGTATCTTCTGTCGGGGCACTCAGGTACATTGAGAGCTCAAGCAGAAGCGGAGTAGCGCTCATACTGGGTTGCGCCCGATACTTTGATTCAACGTCAGTCACTGCACGGAAAACCGCATCAAACGTCAATTTGGGGTCTCGCTGGGCTTCAATCTGATCAAGAAGTGTCGGGTTGAGGTTTTCAAGTGCACGAGAACGAGTTTTTTCGTATTGGGTGCCAAAATATCGAAGTTCATGCTGCTGTAGCAATGATTCCTTGTGGGGGCGTTTGCGCTTGTTTTCCAAAACAGGATCAGTAGGAACTTGTGCTAGCTTTCCAAGTTCTGGGTTTCGTCTGAACCGCTGGGCGGTGGCAGCTTCCAAACAGTCAAGCTCTTCTAAAAGCTGTCGTTGGGACTCCATTAATACTGTGATTAAAGAAGCGAGACGGATTAGAGTGAGGGAGGATGTAGCGGCACAGGTAAAGTAATATGGAGAGATTGGAGCAGAGGTGTGTTGTGCCATATATATGCACTACGACACTGATGAGCACCATACTGCATAGGTAGGTGGATGGGTGCAAAAACGAAACCATATGGCTCTCCGTAACAACGGCGAGTCGCCTCTTCGAATCTTTTGCCCTGAATCTACAAGAATATTGAGGAGATTTCACTTTGACAGTTTTGTTGTATACATTTCTTGTAGTTTGACATAGTCTGCTTCTCGCAGGCGATTCGCACTCTATAATTCGCCCTTGGTATCAAGAATCTGCTTTACAGAGTCATACACAGAAGTGTCCAAGTCAATCAATGGGAAACCGAGAATAGTCTTGGTCTTCTCATTGACAATCTTACACAAAGAGTCGTTAACAAGGTGGCCGGTGCCAGGGTTACCAACAGGAATCTTTCCCTTCAACAGTGGGAATCTGTCGTTCAACGCATCGAGGATGTCTTGCGCACTGAATCTGGCTGAGTTCAACAACAATCTCTCGTTGGCGATTGGCTTCTCAAACGCAACTAAGTGAGCCTTGGCAACGTCTCTGACATCAACGAAACCACCACGGATGGCTGGAATATCAGAGTCCATCTTCAACTTCAAGAAGTTGTCGAGGATTTCCAGCGAGGTGTTCAAGTTGTCCTTGACTTCGGAGTCAAATGCCTGGGGGCCAAACACCAACGTAGGATTCACATAATTGATGACAAAGTTGGGTTTTTCCTGTTCCACAAAGTCCCACGCCGCCTTTTCAGCAAACTTTTTCGAGCCTCTGTATCCCAGCACCGGGTCGGCCGTTGATTTCTCCCAAGTAATCAGATTCCATGAGGACTCATCATTGACGTGGGCGGAGTCAGTCTCGAGCTCAGCGGACCCGACAGCAGCATAGGAAGAAGTGACAACGACATTGGTGATTTGTGGCCCAAATGCCTTTATAGCCTTCAATGCGTTTTGCGTACCCCAAACAGCCGGTTTGAGCAATTCCTCCTCCACATCGGTGGCTTTAAAGTGGAAAGGAGAAGCAGTGTGCAAGAAAACCGTCACTTCCGGGTGTTTCTTCAATGCCTCGTCAAACGCACCTTCCGTCTGAACGTCAGCAACAACCTCGTAACTGAATGCTGGCGAATTCAACATCTTGGCCAAATGATCACCTTTAGCGACCGATCTGACGGAACCGACAACATTGTATCCCTTTTCAACGAGAACTTGGATGATGTGTTGCGCTATAAAACCTGTGGCACCGGAAACAAAAACGGATTTCGACATAATTGGGATCGTTTCTCGATAGTTTTGGGCCCTTTCTGTCTTGGGATTGATTTGCTATATATATCGGACACACTCATAACCGATTTGTCAGCCATTGTGCATACGCCATATATCGGAGTGATTGCAAATCAGCATTAGGCGGTTTTCCGCGGAACCTGTGAGACACCCTACTTTCTCTGGTGATCTAATTCCACCCGATCAGAAATGTCTAGAAGAATATTGGGAAATCCCATACCTTATAAGTGCATCCAATTTATGTATTTTTTTTTGCTTTCCGAGACGCCATGAGCCAACTCTAGTGGATTCTTCCACGATAACGGCTCCTGCAAAAGAGAGTTCATAACATTAGAGACGATTAGGTAGAGTCTATTCACTAAAACCAGAATCAAAGGACTTCGGTCTCCCCTAATTCAAACACTTGAATTGCCCAGAAACCAAAATCCCTATCCCACTTCATATTCTCGAGGTAGAACAGTGTTGAAGTTTCTCAGACTGCTCTAAAGCGTCTGCAGGAACATCCGATTTTCACAGTCGGTTAACGGAGTCGTGTATTTTCTTCTCTAGACTACTAAAAGTCTTGATAATTCTCTCTGTGACAAATTACCAATACCCTGGAAATTCGTCCCTATTTCTAGTGTCCTGGGTTTTCCCATATGTCAATCTATTAGTCCATGAGTTTCCATCCACTACCCTTTCATTGGTTCACATCGCTAATTAGGGCTAGCACTTCAGACTATGTCATCAATGCTGTACTCTGAGAGATTTGATATAGTAGTACACATCATATTTTTACCGTTCGATGGCTGATTCACAAACTCAGAATATATGGAGTTGTATTGTGTAACGCTTTCATTTCAACAACAGCCCCTGCCCCCACCCGTGCCTCCGCAACCCTGCCCCACAATCTTCCAACTCTCCACCTATCTTGCTACCACTCCTCATTCTCGATGACTGCACCGATCCCCCTATTTCTCCTCACATTCAATGCGGCGAAAATGAAGCTCGCAGCGGATTTCGCTGACTATGTACTAGCGGCACTTCCCGAATCTCCCTGCGACCTCTATGTATTCGGATTCCAGGAAGTATGTTCACTTCTTGACGGCGGGTTCCCCAAAGTCGTGAATAAGCATATGATCGACATCAATCGCATCATTCTCGAAACTTTGCAGAAGAAATATTGTTCCGATGACTCCCCCTATAACTTTAGCACCGTGGGACTCCATCACGTCGGTGCCATTGGAATGGTGGCAGTGAGTCCGTTTGGTCTGCGGTTCCGCGACTGTCATTTCGCTGCGGCTACGTGCGGTGCATTGCAGTCACTGTTGAAAGGTGGGGTTGGATTGCGTGTGAAGTACGTTCCAGCCGGAAAAGACGAGGTGGAGTTGACTTTTGCCTGTGCTCACTTAAATGCGTATGAGGGCGAAGCATATTACCTCCAGCGGGTCCAGGATGTTCTGACGGTGATGCGAGCACTCGATTTTGGTGACGGCTATAGTCTCCTCAAACCTCACTGCCACACGTTCTTCATGGGAGATCTCAATTTCCGCACAACCAAATCCTTAAAGAAGGGCGTAGCCAACGCGGCCCTCGCAGACTTGTTGGAGTTGCGTGACCGCAGCAGTACCTCAGATGTTTCGGAGGAGGTGATATCGTTCGTGAAGAAGTATGATGAGTTGTCTGCTGGCCGTGCTAATGGTGAAGTCTTCACCGGATTCTCTGAGCACCCCATTACATTCCAACCCACCTACAAATATCACCTCGACACCGCCATCTACAATACAAAGCGGTGTCCACTGTGGTGCGACCGTATCTTGTACCAATCGACCTACAAGGCTGACTCGCGGCCGGAAATCCACCGCTACGACAGCATTGACACCTATAAACACTCGGATCACCGTGCGGTGTTCTTGCACCTTAGCGTGCCCTACACAGCACCGGAATCAATTATTGGCGAAAACGGCTTTCTTGTGGTGTTGCCCGGTGCCTCTCCTGTCTCATACGATGTCCTCGGACCGCAGGATACGGACGAGCCTGTTAGTGGCCCGACATTGATGTTCATGAAGTGCACTTTGCTCGATAAGATCAACCAGCTCTTTGTGCGGCGCATCAGCGACTTTTTTATTGGTTACGGTTTGTGGCTTGGCACCACGCCGCGGGGGCGTGTCTTGCTGTTGGCAATTATTTTATTGGTGTGGCTTGCGTTTGTTTACTTTCGGTAGTTCGAAAAGTGATACAGCGGTTTTTACCGACAAGCTGGACTATCCATGGTAGCAGTCGTACCTTTGGGCTTTTATATTCATTTCTTGTCCCACAACATCAGACATCGTTGATAAATGTGGACAGGCTCCAGTCGTGTTGCATGGGCGTCGTCGTATCGTAAATGAATGTATGATTAAATTATGGTAAATTCCGTAGGCTGGTGTATATTCTGAGAGCTTATTACCGAAGGGGTGGGACGTTGTCTTTTTACGACAGGTTGTTCACATAATATGGACGTCTAACATGGTACGTCTTCATTCTAGTAACGCCTAGTCTGTGGTATGTCTCCCTCATAGTAACGTCTAACCTATGGTCTAATCATGGCAAGCAATTAATTTCCTAGCTTTTCGAACACAAACCCAATGTAGAACTCCACCGCCTCTTTTTCGTCTCCCTCCACTCCATACTTTCCGTCTGCCCGCTTCATGCCATCCACAAGATTCTTGTTCAACTGTGAGAAGTACTTGGGGATTTCCAGGTTGAAAATATCAATGAAATTTTTCTTGTACTTGAGAATCAACCCGTAGTCCTCACACAACAGCCGGAAATACTCGAACGGCACAACATATTCTGGGACATCATCCACCGCATCCTTTAAGTAGTAGTCATACTTGTTTCCAAATGGTGATCTGAACACACCATCTTCTGGTGGATCTTCCTCAAACCGCACTCGGTACAAGCTATTGCCAAAAGATCGCTCTCCATTAAAATCCTTCTTGACAATTTTCTCCCGGATGAAGTCCGACGACGGCATGGTGCCGATAAACGTGCCTCCAGGTCGCAACGATTTTGTGATATTAGAAAGCACCATCCGCACTTTTGACTCCGTCTCCCACGCATAGTGAAACGAGAATTGCACCGAAACTGCGTCGACGGGAAATAATCCATCCATGATCCCAGGGAAGTTGGGTTCCAAGATTTCTGGGAGCGGGTGAGAGAACAAATCACCGGTCGCCAAGCATGCATCGAAGTTGTATCTCCGCGAGTCTCTGTTTCTCTTGGAGTTTGGGTTTTGCGGAATAAACCGTGCCTTGTTCTGTGAGTAGCGAGAATACGCTTCACGCACAGAGGCGTCACTGATATCCACTCCAATGTACTGGTCCACGTGAACAAACTCACATTTGTTCAAATCGCCTCCCTTACCGCAGCAGAAGTCCATGAGCACAAGTGGCGCCCCTTCCTGGCGCCTCTTGACAAAGTTTCCAAGAAGAATGTATTTAATGGCATTGTTGAAGTTTCTGAGCTTGTAGATGGGCGATTTGGTACGCGAGCCCTGGACCTTCGACTGGAATGTCCTCTGATTGTAATGCTGCCGCACAATACTGTTGATGTCACGGTTCTCTTTATGGGTGATACTGCTCAGGAATGTGCGGTACTCCGAACTGAGACCCATTCCTCCAACCGATGGAATACTGGTATAAGGAGCAGCGGCACCTTCTGCCATCTTATCGGCTGTGTCTTCCGTCGCGATTTCAGTTTTGGCCGATTTGGGTTCCGGATCTCTGCGAATAACACGCGAGTCGCTGCTCGCTCTCGGGGTAGCGCCATACTTGGAGTATCGGTCATCTTGGGCGCTGTAACGAGCGTATTTATCTTCTTCGGGCTTTGCATCTCTTCTTCCACCGTACTTGGCATATTTGTCTTCCTCCTTGGCTTGCGCTTTGCTCTTCATCCATGCTGGGATGGGTTTTGCTTCTTTATACACCGAAGACTTTGGCGCGGCCGCCGCGGGTGACTCTCTTCTGGAAAGCGATTGAATGTAGTCTGGCTCTTCTGCAAAAATACGTTTGGCGTTTTTCAATTCAGCCAGGTCCGTGGAGTCGGGTGAGCGTGGGCGCTTGGGGTGGTGGGAATTCTCACTGGATGGTTGTGGTTCAGGCGCATTCGATTGCTCCGCTTTGTGCTCGGAAATCTCCGGCGTGGCAGAAGTGACACTAGTGCTCTTTTCCAAGGGCGATTCCGAAACAGGGGGTTGGTCACTCATGGTGGTGGTGGAGGTGAAAGCAGTAGGGAAAAGAGTGTCAGCAGGAGCCTGTGTGTAGGTCAGTCCCACCACAAACCACTACAGGAAACCAGGAACTATGGGCCACGAACTACAAAAAAAAAAAAGAAAAAGACGATCACGTTGGACTCAACGATACGGTCGACTACCGGGAATTTTGCTGTACCAACAGTTTTTGGCGATTTGTAGTGTCTGTAATAATGCTATTCACAAGCTGGCCTTCTCACCGCACGACTCCTTGAAGCATTCAACAATCGGGTTTAAAAACTGCTTTTTGTTAGGCAAGTAGTGGCCACCATCGTGCATAAATGTCGTCACCTCCATAGGGAACAACAGATTGAGGTACTGGGATCTGACGGGTGGAACACCTACATCCTCGGAGCCAAACACTGAAATGATGGAGGTGGTCAAGTCTGCAGGAGTGGTGAAGTACTTTTTGTAGTCTTTCACCAAGTACACCTTGGAGGCGTATTCGTCCAAGTCGGTGATACTGGAGCTGAGGTCAGACATGATCTCCTCTGGGTTCACCGGCAAAGTAAAGGCAAACCCAGAAAACATCACCGAGATCTTGAATTGGCCGTGGCCAGGAACAAGCTCGGGGATGGTATTCGTGATGGCTGCGGTCATGGCTGCACCTTGTGAAAACCCAATGATTCCATCGTATGGTCCGTTTTTCTTGATGTGTTCCGTGACATAATCCACTGCCTCCGCAAAGCCCTTGTACTGACCATCTTCCGTGTGGATCCACCAACATCTGTTCATGTTGTTCGCAACAATCTGATCCCACTTTTCGATCGCCTCGGTCTCATCGGTTGACAAAACGAACGGAAGCTCCTCCTTGGTGCCGATCAAGGTGGGAGGGTCGATGAAGTCGAGTTCGTACCCGAGTTTTTTTGTTAAGAGCTTTCTCAAGCCAGACGACTTTTCGGCGAAAAGTTTGCCGCTCTGGAGGTATCCCGGGAGACAGAGGAACTTGGGCATGGTAGACAATGTGAAGAGGTTTTGTGCCGGTGATTTTTTGGTTGCAGGTAGTGGCACTTAAAAACCCGTCAGTGGACTCGGCGATAGGTGCGTACATGACGCACAGCGCCGAATCGCGTAGTGCACAGGATGCAGCGCATCCATCAGCTGCATCGTCCCGTCTGCGGGCTTCAGTTAAACAGAAACAGAGCACCCCGGCTTTGGCTGCCTGCCTATCATATTGATGTCATCAAAAACGTGTTGACACTCTGGAGGGTGTTGCGGCTGGGGTTGACTTTGCGGAATTCCAGCATGCGATTCAAGTGCTGTTTGATGACGTCTTTATTAACCGCAGGTGATGGTGTAGCGACCCATGCGGACGTATAGTGCCGGCCGAGAAGACAGAGCACCACCCCTACACCCAAATCTTTTCCTGTGTCGCACAAAACCACCACCGGAGCCTTGGGGCAGGGAATGGCCGCTGCAGCACCAGGGAGAATCTGGCGGAGTTGTTTCGATCCTTTCTTGGATGATTCCACAAGGAAGCTATTGATGGAGATGCCATCTGTGGGTATCGAATATGTAGCTGAATCGGTCGCTGTGGCTGAATCACTATCTGCTCTGGCACTTTTCTTCTCCTCAGTATTTCTCTTGACAGTATACTTCGGTGAGAGCACCACCACCGAAGATACTCCGGGAACCTCGGCCACAAGACGTTCCAACGCCACATCCTCCGTAATCTTGCCAAGATAAATCCCGGTATCGCCCAACCGGGTGATGTCAAGAGGAACATCCACTGCCCTCTTTGTGCCGGCGTAGATCTGTTCAATCCGAGTAATTAGCTCCTCTTCCGATAGCCACAGGCAAATGTCACCTGCGTCGTCCACAACCCGCAACCCCGGCCTCCTCTCGGGGTAAATTATGTCCCAGAACACATCGTGGTCAAGAGCTCCGCCACAGAGTTCGCCTGCCCAGAGTTCGTGGTCGTCGCCTGCGCCCTGGACATACGGGCCACCAAACGTCCACCCCAGTGGTACCTTGCTTTTTGTCGATGCACTGGCACAACAGATAGAGAAATGGCTATCTTCCACAGTAACACGGCCGGTTTTACCCGGCCACATCCAGCACGGAATAATAGGCTGGAGGGCACCGAGTCGCAGCCGCAATTGGTGCTTCAGAAGGAGACCGAGCCGTGCTGATTCGGCCGCAAATTGAGGTATTCTGGCGGCGATCGCCGCGTGTTCGCTTGCCAGCACCATCTCTCGCGGCGTGACGAGCCAGTTGTCTGCGGCCACCTTCTCAAACAGAGACGGCACTGTTTCGTCGGCAAACATAACCCAATTGAGCACTGCGCACCAAATCGGGATAGTTTTCAGAAGAGCGTCGGGCAAGAGCTTCCCTTTGCGAGTGGAGTCCACCACCACTATCGTCCGCTCTGCTGCGAGGAGATCGAGAAGGTGAAGGTTGGTGCGACGCTCCGAGAAGCGCCATTCACCGGTGTGGCCATCTGTGCTTTTGAAGTAGACCGATTCGGCACGAAGGGAGGGTGGCACGTACCAGAGACCGCACCGTTCGTTGGCCACGAGTGCAAACGGTTGGAACTGCAGAATACAGCGACAGTCAGCAATGATGGACTGGAGCCTGCTGCGGACGGAAACTGCTTCACGCCGGAGCGTTTTGAGGATCTCAGAGTAGGAATCCATGGTGTTTGTAAGAGTATGGACGGGATGGATCTGGCTGGAAACTGATTATATATGTATTGTAGATTGTAGATATAGTACCGTAGTTCGTGGGTCACAGGGGTAGAATGGAAACGTGGAGTTGAAGTGAGGGCCGTATGTGTAGATTTTGGAAGACTTGGTCTGATATATAGTGCAGTCACTATAGTGAGGGTTCTATCTGTTGGCCGTTGATGGTTAAATGCGACGCATCCGGTGGATCTGGAGACTGGTGCAGATGTGGAGATGCGCGCGATGGCACGGCTCATCCAAAGTTGGTACGACTTGCGGTATTCCCTTTTCGTTGGCCTCCGTTTTTACAAATGAATTAATTAGTGGTTATAGATTTAGCTACGAATTTGTTTTCAACCGGTCACCTCACTAACAATTAATTGATCGCGGCCCTCGGTGTTTACTGCAGCGTCACTGCAACGTCAACCAATCACCTACTCTTTCCCTCTATGCTTATGCTGTACTGTTATGTCCGCTTGCGCCGCGCAAGCTTCAAAGCCGCCCGCCGCTGCTCCTCGAGCAACTCGCGCCTGTCGTCTTCCGCCGCCTGCCGCTTGGAAATAGCCTCCTCCTCGAAAATCTCCGCGCCAGTAGCCTCCATATCGTCCGAGTCGCTGTCGTACCGATCATAGTATGACCGCTTGTTTCCACGGTTGAACATAGACCAGATCTCATCGCGATCGTAGTCCTGACCGTAAGAGACCTGCTCTTCCTCGTCCGACGCGATAAACGATCCCATATCGCTATCGTCCTCCTCGGTTTCGGCCACGCCACTCCGACCCTTACCTGTTCTCTGCAGAAGTTGGCTCTGCAACTTGGCCGATGGCTGTCGCATCGGAAGTGGCCCACGGGCACTAGTATCAGCTCTGGCCGGTTTAGGTGGATTGAGCGGTTTCTGCGGCCGGCTGCTTCGGTCCACCGCCGCTGAGCCCCGCAATAATGCATTTTTTCCGTCATCCCGCGGATCACCCCGGTCCAGCGCTTTTCTCTCCGGGGTTCTTCTGTCGGGCGTCTTCCGCCGTGGTTCGGGCGTTTTGGTCTTGGGCTTGAGGTCGATCGACATCTTGCTCTGGTCGATCGAAGACGCCTTCTTCATAAGCTCGCTGAACGACATCTTCGGTTTTTTCTCCGGCGGCGCACTGGCCCGCTCCCTTACTGGGTTTTTGGCTTGGCTTTTGGGCGTCCGGTTTTTGCCTGGCGCCAGCCCCGTGGGTTTTGTCGCACGAGGGCGGGCGGGCTCCCGCTTGGGGGCCAAGCCCTTTTTGGCTCTCGCTTCTTTTTCTTTCGCTTCTCTTTCCGCCTTCCGCGCCGCCTTGAGTCTGGCGACTACAGGATCAACCGTCCGCTCATTGGAAGCATATGTAGGTGCTGTTTGCAGCGCCGCGGGCGAGGCCGATTTGGTATTCTGTGATGGGTGGTTTTTGATCTGGCCCTTGGACTGGATCTTTTGTAGGATGCTGGAGAGAGACATGGCGGTGATGCCTGGTAGTAGCTACGGACAGAAGTTGTGTTCGCATCACTCAGTCGCACTCTGCCGGAACAGTCCATCGAGCAAGACGAGCCTCCGGAAAGGAAAAACAAGAAAATAGGACGAGATGAAGAGAGGAAAAAGATCAGTTATGAACTGATGAGAGGCGAATGGAGTTAGCTCCGCACAAGAAACAGACTCAAGCCGGGTTCAACGAAAACAAGATTGTTTCTACAGTTATTCAATGCTCACTGATTTCCCATCCAATCCGTTTAGTCATGTATTGTACCTACGTAGGCACACCCAAATGAGCCACGCCCGATTGTCTCGGCAGAAACACTCTAGAAATCTATCTGGCCTCGAAGACTCATCTAACTCCTCTCGGTCTCTTCCTCCCCCTCCTTGTCCTGACCAAACATCGATATGAACTCCTCCAACCCGCTCTTCAAGGTCTCGTCCTGGCCCATCTCGATCATAAGCTTCTTGTTGTTGCGGATGGAAAACTGTTCGCATTTGCGGATGGTGCCGCTCACATGTACGCATCGCATCACCACGTCTAAGCAGTCCATTTTGGTCACCAAGGCCATGGCCGCTACCACCTGGTGAAAATTCTGTCGGTTGCAGCGAATAATCCCGGTGGAGGTTTTGTTGCTGAAATACTTGACGATTATCAGCAGCGCAATTGTTCCCGCCGCAAGTTCACCAAAATGGTCTTCAATCGTATGCCGTAAAATCAGTGCAATAGCCCTCGCCGTTATCGAAGCAGGCGATGTCGCATGTAATGAGAGAAGTGACGTTTTGGGTGACTCGGCGAAAGTGGTAAACTTGTCTCGCTGCGAACTGCTGGCGGGGTGCGATGTAGGGGGGTATAGGATATCGAAAAGTATATATCTATGTTTAAGACGGACCATGGTGCAGTAAGCCCATCGGATTCGTATTCACGATTTAGTGCCGCATTGTGTTGAAATGAATGAGCATATGCAGTCCTATCTCATTGCTCGAACGCGGGCATAGACCGCCGATGGCATTACGCATCGGATAATACTCATGGAACAATGTGCATTGCGGAAAGCTCGGGACGTTATATATAGAGAAAAATCTCCCAGTGATTGGTATATCTTCAGAGAGAGAAAGAGAGAAAGAGAAAAGTTCGTAAAGGCTTTGTATAGTCTAGATACAAGACTCAGTTAACAGACTGTGGAGAAAACGAAAGTTCGTTCCGATGCTTTAGAGCAGTCTATCGAGAAACTTCAACACAGTGCATGGTACACACCCGTACACCGAGACCGCTTTCGTGGTGGACCATGGCTTTCCAAAATAATCTCGGCCACCTTGATTATGAGTGACTCCAGGCACTGCCACCAGCTGTCCCACTTTATACGGTCAAAAACCTTTCGCTGATGTCGCGTGCCATTGCAGTATTCCCATTCAACGTGTAAATGAGATTGAGATTATATGCTGCTTCTGGCAGCATGTCGTAGGTTTCGTCGTCCTTAATCTGTTCATGGTAGTCAAGAACCTTGGTGTAATGTCTGATGGCTAATGTTGGAAGTCCCAACATATGGAATAGCCGGCCAAAGTTGTACTCTATCTCCTGTAGTTCATAAACAGTAGCGTTGTTCTCTCTGCACTCCTTGTACTCCAAGAGGTAGCTAATGCCTTGAAGAAGCTGTATGTGACGATTGTTACTGTTTCTCTGCATCGATCGGTGCACATGCGCCAACCCCAACATAAAACAAATTGTAGAGTCCTTGTTGTACTCACGGTAAGCACGGGTCAAATACACAATGGGAGATGAGAAGGTCCGATTACTGCCAAGAAGACACGCATAGATATAAAGCAATTGTGGGTGTTCTCGGGTGAAATTCATGTTTGCAGTGTCAAACGTCACTTGGGCCGATCCCGACACCTTACTGGACGTCAATAAAGAGTCATATGCTTTGAGATGACGCAAAAAGTACTTTTGGTGATTGTAATTGCTGAACGCGGCCCATGCTCCCACTCCAGAGCTGAAACAACACATGAAAAAATCGTATATCTTTGGAGAAAACTGAGTTGACGTGAGGAAGTACCGCACATTGTTCGATACCGTCTCCCCGTAATCTTCTTTCAAAATGCCGAATGCAAGTAATGCAAGGCGGAGAAGCATGCTGCGTGTCTTATCTTGAATGAACACGTTCACCTCAAACGCCTTGCCTAGACAAGAAATAGCCTGGTTTGTATCGTGCTTGTAATTTCTCCATAAGAACGCATTTTGAACAAACACCAACAACCAGTCATCGTAGCTCAACCCTCTAAATTCCGTTTTCGATGTTAATTCCATCCGCGACTGGCTCTCGGCCTCCTTGTTTTTCATCATCGTATCAAGCATTCTCACACGGGCCCCAATTTCCATATCCTCTTTTCTCTTGTAGGTGGGGATTCCTTTGAACGCGGTCTTTCTATTTTTCGGGAAGAAAGATCGAACTCCGCAGAACGTTTCGATCAACTGTGCGGCCAATTTCATCCAAGCAGCAGCAGCAACCATATTTCCCTGGTTAATTGCTTGTTGCAAACGCTTCATTCTGTTGAATTTATTCGTAACGCTATGTGTTGCGTCTCTGTTAATATTCTCGCGTTCAGCTTGTGTCAACTTATGCGTTCTGTTACTCAGACCCGTATTTTTGATTAATGCCGTTGGTGCCTCTTCGTCATCCACTTGGCTATCAATCTCAATGTTCAATTCCTTCTCTTCTATAGATTCCTCGTTGAGGTCTTGCGTCTCCTTGATACTTTCAAGAACCTTGTTTGACTTTTCGAATTCATTGAGGTGGAAGTAGGTTTCACACAACATCAACTTCAAGTCAATATTATTTGGCTCCTTTTTCAACACATCAAGAAATACATCGCGAGCATGTTCGTAGTCGTAAAGTTCCATGTAGCATTTTCCCATCAAGATCATTGCCTCAGAACGAAACTCTTCTGCGTGGTCCTCGTCATCCATTGGAGCGTGAATATTGGTTAGGATCAGCTGCCCCAAGTATTTCAAAGCATCTTCAAGCAATGCTTTGCCCTCTAATAACTTTCCGGCCCCGAAAAACAAGTCAGCCACGTCGTATAAATCCTCCTCGCGGTACAAGTATTCAAAGTGACGCAATGCTTCTTCACTTTGGTCCATCTCTAGTCTGAATTGGGCAAGCTTAAACCGGATGTCAATGGGCAACCCAAATTCTCTCGCCATGAACTTATCGTGTTCGCGAGGAAAGAGCTTTTCGACCACAAAGGATCGTCTATCATTAAACTCCGAATCATCATCTTCGGCCCACCAATCCTCATCCATCCGCTTTTGAAGAAAACGAGCAGCCTTCTTTATCATTTTCGCTCCTTCATACCAATTGTGTTGCGTGATAAGCAATTCACACAATATATTTAATGCCGACCAATTGAACACAACATACTTCAGATCTGGCTTGTTTGCGATGTTTTCCTCGAGGATGTTTTTGTAAAGACGAACCGCATCGTTCAAACGCTTTTGTTCGCAATACACGGACGCCAAGTGTTTCACGTACTGTGGGTCGGTAGGAAACATCCGATGGAGTCGTTGAAAGCCTTCTAGCGCTCTACCAAAAAGTCGCTTTTGCTTGTGTAACATCGCTCGATCCAAGAGGTATTGCGGATTGGGTAACGTGCCTTTGGGCCTGTAGTTGATGGCATGGTTGTAACAGTGGATGGCTTGATCAATATGGCCCAACTGAGCACTGAGTTCAGCCACTGTACCCCAAAATACAATATCCCACGGAACACATGCAGCTGCACAAAGCCAAAGACTGCAGCATTTGTTCATGTTTCCCTTCATCTGATAGATTTCTCCCAACGTTTTGTATGCGCTAAAATTCGTGGTGTCAAGCCTCACCACCTCCCTGTAGTACTTGATGGCAGTAGTGAGGTCCTGTTTGACAAATGCTTCGTTTGCTTTTGCAAAATTGTCCCGAACTTCGGGGTTTAATTCCTTGTTGGCCATGCGGAGCGCTTGTCTTCGTCCATAATTCTTGGACGTGGGTTTCTTTCGTAGTTTGAAACCAGATGCCGCTCTTAAATGCTCGCGCAAGTCAAATCCGCCATCATCTCCTTCGTTGTCCAGGAATAACTGTTCTTCTTCGTCTGAAAACACTAATGGCTCGAAATCATCTTCATAGTCATTGTAATCTTCATGGGCCGGGCCGGGCGCCCTATACGACTTCCGCGAGGTGGAATCTGATTGACCCAAGGAAGGGTCAATGTTCATTCCATCTTCATCTTCGAAACTGTCATCCAGAAAATTTGGGTCCAGGTAGTCTGATGAATCCATTTGTCAGTATAATCCCCGGAGTAGGATTGTATGTTTACACAGAGTTGTGCAGGAATATCTCACAAGTAGTTGCGATTTTCGATGGAGATCTGGTGTTGCACAGGCGAATGGGTTCTCACGGGGACAATGATGACACAGAAAGTGAAAACGGCTTTCATAGTGTATAAACATCGGTATACGGGAGGTTTCATTAATATTCTCGTTTTTCGCATGTGTTGGTATCCAATGATTGGGTTCAATTTGTATTGACTAAATTGCGAAAGTACGCAAAATATGTCCGACAGTTACAAAATGGTCACCTAGTAAGAGCCAAAGAATTGACTAATTACAATTGAATACGACATTTTGAAGTTTTGATATGCTGATCAATGTGATGCTCGTTAGTTCGAGGAAGAAAATTATAAAACGTTGTGGCACTGCCGACAGTCATTCAGTGAGCTGAGCTGAAAAATGTCAATCTCTGTGAAAAATAGCTCACTAAACTAGCTACGTCGGTTATCCAGAGAGCTCACGTAATATTTTTGAGCGCAATCTAACCATAACTGTAACCCGAAGTGTATGCATGATGCGTCATTTGCTACAGTTGTAAAGCCTCACATGAAATGACAAGTGAGAGCCTTCACAGAAAAATTTACGAGACGGTTGCCCAGTCCTTGGTTTAGTGATCTGCAACTTTCGCCGCAACTTTCGCCGTGCTATACTGCCAAAAGCTTCCCCGTAGTCACAAGCATAGGAAAATTCACGGATTTTCGGAATTGAATCTACTGAAAATTTCTTTCACACTGGATAAGATTTTTTTTCTTCTGATATTGAATCAATGTTGACCTAGTATCAATCATAAATTTGATTGTGTACTTCATAGATTATGCGACTGCGCCTTGTCACCGTTTGAGTGAATATCACATAATCTAACTAGGAAACAGATGTGTTTCTCAATTAGAAAGATTGAAAGCTGACTTCAATGTTCGCATAATTTGATATCAAGCACAAACTTATTTTCGGAAAACACAGCAAATACTTCTTGACATAATAGTGGGAACAAAAAAGTGCAAAGACGCTATCGTCTTTTGACGTAAAGCCGCAGCAGGGGGGCCCTGCTGATCTCTTCTGGAATACAATTGCGAGTGTATATAAATACGAGATATGCGTGCGCACCTGTACTCCGCCTTCTGTGGGTGCAAAATATAAACCTCGTTAAAAGCTACAATATCTTTTCTTCCTCAATAAAACACAATACAGCGATAACAATGGGATCCAAGGATTACTACGAGTATGGTAATGATGGACGCAAAGACGGTCTTATCACCTCGCTTATTGGAAATGCCATGAACAGCAGAAGATCCAACACCTACTCGGACAATAGCTCGAACCACAATTGTTCTAACTACAACCCTGGAAACGAAGATGGGTTTACTGGAGCAGTGCGAGGAAGAATTTTGAAAGCTAGAATTGGGCTGCTGATTGGAGCCAACGACGTTGATTCAAGAAGCCAAAGAGGCTATGCCGATCAAAGAGATCACATGGACCCAAGATATTACAGAGACCAAGGAAGCTACCGAGACCAGAGAATGTACCAGAAAGATTATGAGACAAGAAACAACCACAGCAACCATGAAAATTATGCCAACCAGAGTTATTATGGAAACCAAGGAGGTAGGGGACTTATGCGCAGAAGAAGCTCCAATGGTTTAGTGGGTACCTTGCTTGATGCTGGGAAGCAATTGATTATTGAACGGTCTCAGAAACCTAAAGCCAACCAAGATGCGATCGACCGCCACAACCGTTTTACCGGAGAGTCCCGCTACGATGCGAGCAACAGCTACCAAACGCAGAGCCATTTTCAAACCGAAGGAAGCTACGAAGGAGTCAAGAAATTCAGAGACGAGCTGGAATATGATGACAGCAGCCACAAGTACAGCGCCAGTGTTTACAATGAGAAGGGCGACCACTTTGGAAGGGGATATTAAAGTTCAGATAGAGCAAGCTGTTCGATCATTGATAACTACGCAAACTTTATAGACAACTATATTTGTAAAGCAGTGATTTGCAATCGTGTAGAAGTGATTGATTTGAGCTGATGGGAAATTAGGTGCCACACCGAGGACCAGTAGAAAATTCTCAATAAAAAAACAACAGGATTAGTGCTCTACCCTGGCTTAGAAGATTTACAGACGGGGAAACGGGGAGATATGCATCCGACACACATATACACTCCGTACCGTCTTCCGCTGCTCCAAATAAATGTCCTGGAATCCCCGGTTTTCGAACCTCTGTGCAAGAACAGCCGCGCGGCCCTTTATCCTGCACGTGAACTGATCCCTTCCAGATTGGTCCCAGAGAACATAGGGATAATAGCACGGTGCAGGTAGTGGGCAAAACACCCGTACCGCGATGTCCACTCCGTTACGCACCGAAGCATGCATGGGAAACGTCTCCACATTCCGCTTTATTCTTTTCTTGCTCACCACACAATGTCTGCTAACGAATTTTATAGCTCTGGCGATCAGAGCGAGAGAAACAACGTTCAATCCCAACAATATTCCGATCAATCGCAAGGCCAATCACAAGGCCAAGGTGAAAGAGGACTCATGTCTTCTCTTGTTGGCAGCGCCTTAGGTGGCGGTGGAGGTGGATTTTCCAGCGGTGGTAGCAGTGGAGGACTCGAAGGTATCATTGAAAGCAAGCTTGTTCTGATGATCTCCGGGGGAGGTCTGAGCGGATACGGGAATCAGGGACAAGGTAATTACGGGAACCAGGGTAACTATGGGAACCAGGATCAGGGAAACCACGGTAGCCTGGGATATGGCCAGGGTATGAACAGCAGTTCTAGCGGCTTAATGGGCTCCTTGATCAATGCCGGAAAACAATTCATGAGCGAGCACGGAGAAGGCAGCCAAGGAAGCCACAACCTGGACTACGGTAACCAAGGTGGCAATCAGAGCTATGGAGGTAGTCAAGGCGGTTACAGCAACCAGGGTAGCTATGGCAGCCAGGGAAATTATGGCAACCAAGGGGGCTACGAGAATCATGGCAACCAAGGAGGCTACGAGAATCATGGCCGCCATGAGGGCCGCCATGAGGGCCGCCACGAAGGTGGCCGTCACCACGGAGGAGAATTTGGTGGTCGCAATGAGTTCGGAAACGAAGGTCGCAATGAGTTCGGAAACGAAGGTCGCAATGAGTTCGGAAACGAAGGTCGCAATGATTTCGGTAACAGCAACTCCTGGGGCTACAATGATGTCAACAACAGAG
The DNA here is from genome assembly GCA_030573135.1 of Clavispora asparagi. NCBI lineage: Eukaryota > Fungi > Ascomycota > Pichiomycetes > Serinales > Metschnikowiaceae > Clavispora > Clavispora asparagi. The sequence continues at coordinate 105,297 of JAJMCU010000024.1, forward strand.
GTGACGACAGAATATATTAGGTTGAAGCATAACAACTATGAATAAATGAGCCTAGTTGACTGAGTAGCAGTCGTGTATGTATTGACGGGCATTCATAATGAAATTAGAGGTCACGATGGAATTGACAGTCACGTAAGCATTTAATGACCATTGAATTGATGATGTTTTTCTCGAGCATATTTCCTTGAGAATGACGTTGTCTGAACCCGGACGGTGATACGGTGTAGAGAATCACTAGTACGCGCAGATCTCCAAATCATCCATTCCTGTACCATTCTTCTCCAATGGTTCTACTTCGGCTGGCGTGGCTACTATTGCTCGCAGGAACATGGGCGGCAGTCCTAAATGTGAAACTAGAAGCAAACTGGAACGAGGCTCCGTTCGCGCTTCAGTTGGTTGAATCGGTTGGTGCATGTGACGAATCGCTCTATCTAGATGCGGCCAAGGCGCTATTTCTGGCCCACGACGCTGACGTGTCGGACTTTGACGAGGAAGAAGAGGAGATTGACGATGATTTAGACGAGCCCGAAAATGCTGTTAGAACTGACCGCGCCAAATATGAGGCTTTGAAACAAATTCTTTCACCCGCCCAAGTTGGGCTTGTGAACTTACACTTGGTTAACAAACTTGCCACGCCGCGTATTCAAGCCCACTATTCCCATTTCAACCGTACTTTCGGATCTGAAATCAATTTGATCGAGAAAAAGTGTGCCACTGACTCATTTGGCGAGCCCTTGTCGGATCCACTAAAAGCATGGGTGAAGTATGGGGATAAGATATACTGTTCCGAAAGTGACTTATACGCATTGCAAACGGACTACAAATCGGAAGAGTTACTTCACTTTGACCGTATTTTCGGCTCAGACACTTCAAAACCTGTTCTCACTTTTTATGGAGATCCAGACTCACCTAGATTTGGAGGAATGTTCAACACCCTTCTTCTGTTTGCTGATTCGGAAAAAATCAGGTTTGTATGGCGGTATGTCCCCTCTTCCTCGAGAGCCAGCTCAATTCCGGGTTATGGAGTTAGTATCACTGCAAAGAGTAAACTGGATGAGGCCCCACCCGCAGTCGGAACAATTGATGAGATCACCGAGTATTTGAATCAGATTAAGCAGGAAGAAACGCTTTTCAGTCTTGAAGCTTCCGGCTTACCCGATCTTTCTCTCATTATTGCCTCCATTGCTCTTGAACAACCAAATTCCCGATCTCAATTCAGTCTTCTCAAGGAGATGCTTCACAATTTACCTGCGTATGGTCCACACTTAGTTGGGGCCAAGACAAGAAGCAAGAAGAAGGTACACGAAAATGCATTGCTTAACGAGAAAAAAGGAGCATCATCCGAGTCTGTGGGGTTGTACATAAATGGAGCTGCCATTCATCGTCTCCAAACTGATTTACCATTTGCTGCTGATAAGTTAACCCGCGAAGTGTCAATAATGGAGGACTTGGATTCATTTGGTTTCAGCAGTGCTCGAAGCAAGTTATTACTATCCAAATTCGCCCTTTTGAGCGCCTTTAAGGAGAGTGAATTCAAGACAGGCTCTTCTTCGAACAGATACCCTTTTTACCTTCATCAGTTTGTTCCATTTGACGAGACTTCGGGTGGTGTTGTTCTATTTAATGATATTGAAACAGATGATTCATATCAATTGTTGTCAACAGATAGAAAAGAGATCTACACCGGAAGCACCGCTTCTAAGCTCCGCATGGGCCAGATCCCTCCTTTAAAGGAGAATGTCCATGATTTGATTTTTGTTTTAAACTTCTCCAACAAGAATCAATTGAAAGTTTTCTTTACAATGGCCAAAATAGTTTTGGATAGAGGAATTGCTCAACAGGTAGGCGTTCTTCCTATAGTTGAAAACGAGAAAGATGCCAAGGTGGCAGATTTATTTTATCATATTATGGAAGTGGGAGAACCAACTGAGGCGATGGCTCTCTTGTATAAATACTATGAGGCCAAGCCGGAGGATGAGGAAATCTTATTTTCTGCCATTAAGATTCCCTCTGAGAAGTGGGGACTGTATCGTCAATACAATAGGACATTGAGTGACTTTTCATTGAAAGAAGCGTCTGTGATCATCAATGGTGTGATCCATAATATGAGATCCGCCAATTGGAGATCTGCTTTGGGTCTGCAAATCTCTCATGATGTAAGAGTTTTGCAACAAAGCATTCTTCAAGGTACTGATATTGGCAAAAAACTAAAGAGCGTTTTGTACGCCGATGCAAAACCACGCAGAAATACAAACGTTGTTCCCTTGGATCCCGCGAACATTCGCTACAAAAAGATTTCTCTGGAATTAATTGAGAATTCGTATGTTTTTATGAAAACCAAGGATAGCAACGATATATCCTTGACATTTTGGCTTATTGGCAACTTTGAACTGTCAATATTACGCAAGCAGTTCATTTCCTTAATGAACTTCGTGAATAATTATACCGAAAAATCGATACAAGTGAGGGTTTTCGATACCTCGAAGAACAAAGATTTACTCGACAAAGCTCAAGAAGTAGGGGGGACGAAGCTGTTGAAGTCCTCTGATATTGCTAAAATCATTTCTTTGGTCGAAACCGCACAGGTGAAAAATTCCGAGAGAGATAACAAACAAGTGTCAATTTTGGAGAGAAATAAGATCCAGCTGCATTCACCCATGATGTTGCTTAACTCACGCTACTTGAGCTTGAGTAAAGAGCTTTCCGCTGTCGATCTCGACGACCTTGTGAATTATGAACTTTCCCAAAGACTCGGTATCTTTAAGGAAATTACGGATGCCTACCCAGATCAGTTTTCGTGGAAGCCAATAATGCATTTTAAGAAAGGAAAGTACAATCACTTGGATTGGTTCGATCTTTTATCTTCAACTGTCAGTAGCTCCTTTTTTGCCGAAGACTCTATGTTGTTGTCAGACGTATCCCGTTTTGATTTCGCTTCTTTAAACTTTGAGAATTCGATCGATTTGACGGGCTACGATGTCGAGAAGCCAATTGATTTGCTAGTAATAGTAGATCCTGTGGATGAATTTTCCCAGAAACTCATTTCTGTTGCGTCCGCATTTGCTGATTTGCCATTTGTCAACGCGTTGATCTTAATACAGCCATTTTCAGATGCGCAAGTACCGAACGATTTGAATCGGTTTTATACCGATGCATTTGTGAGCTCTAAACCTCAATTTAAACAAGATGAGTCGTTCGTGCAAGAAAGCTCTTGCCAATTCGAATCCCACTTACGCGAAACTGAAGTAATTGTGGACATTGATACTCCAAAGAACTGGTATACCCTTAAAGGAGAACATTCGGACAAGTTTGACTTCACGAACTTACAAATAAGTGGACAGATGAACATAAGCTACTCTTTATCAAAGTTGGTGGTGGAGAGCTACTCTAAGGATGTGACCACTGCACAAACCGTGCCCGGCCTAGTATTAGAAGCCTCACATGATGAGACTATTAGAGAGGGGTTTACAATGAAAAATCTCGGGTATGCACAGCTCCTTCTTGAACCGGGTGTATGGGATCTTGAGATCAAGCTGAGCAGCGGTGATTCTGCTCTATATAATCTCCTATCTGCGACTGACAACAAATATGCCGCGAATGACATCCCTCAAGAGTCTGTCCCACTCCCCATTTACTCCTTAAAGTATATTGAGATTCATCCCCGAATCAGAAAGTCGCAGGCAATTGATCCTTTCCGTTCGCCTACCAGGCACGCGGATGTTAACATCTTCAGCATTGCCAGCGGCCACATGTACGAGCAGCTTATGTCCATCATGATGTTGTCTGTAACCAAGCACACCAAGAGTCTGGTGAAATTTTGGTTGGTAGAGAATTTCTTGAGTCAGGGCTTTGTCTCACGGGTGCCTGAACTCGCAGTAAAGTTTGGATTCGAGTACGAGTTTGTTAGTTACAAATGGCCGGTTTGGCTTCGGGAACAAAAAAAGTTGCATCGCACAGTGTGGGCCTTCAAGATGTTGTTTTTGGATACACTTTTCCCCTCAGACCTCGAGAAGGTGATCTTTGTTGATGCCGACCAAATTGCTCGGACTGACTTGCAAGAATTGGTGGATGTTGATTTGCAAGGTGCGCCTTACGGATTTGCGCCCATGTGCGAGTCGAGAAAGGAAATGGAAGGTTTCCAGTTCTGGAAAACTGGATACTGGCCCACGGTTTTAAAGGAAGATTTGAAATACCATATTTCTGCGCTCTACGTGGTGGACCTCCAAAAGTTCCGCAAGAACCAGGTGGGGGACCAATTACGAGCTCATTATCAGAAACTTTCCACCGACCCCAACTCGTTGTCGAACCTAGACCAGGACCTCCCTAACAATCTACAAAGAATCGTCCCGATTCATACCTTGCCACAGGAATGGGTCTGGTGCGAGACGTGGTGTTCCGATACTGAAAAGAAACTGGCAAGAATGATTGATATGTGCAATAACCCTAAGTCGCATGAAAGTAAGATTGAACAGGCGCGGCGAATTGTTCCCGAATGGGAGGATTACAATCGGCAAGTGGCGGGTTTGGGCAACAGTGCTCCAATTCTGCATGATGAGCTTTGATCGGAAACTAGTAGTTTAAAATATTGTACGCAAATTTATACCAGCTGAGTCTAGTAAATGCATCAAGGTGGGCAATGTTATCCTGCAGATTGTCGGTTAGGCACGCGCGGATAAGTATTAGTTGGGTGCATGTGAGTCAGAGTAATTGCGTAATGCAGGAATCGGACCGGTACAGGAGCCCATGTCATTTGAGTTTATAGAGCTTTCATTTGTTCAAAATCTTTGCTCACCTATATTTTTTCCATCTTTGTCTGAAGTTTTCAATATGAAGATCACAGACAAATTGAAACAGGCACATCTGCCTAATGCCACCGGACCAGCCGCCCCGCCTGCCACTTTTTCCTTTGAGTTCTTCGTTCCCAAAACCGCCCAAGGTTTGCAAAATTTATACGACAGAATGGATAGAATGTACGACTTGAACCCGATCTTCATCGACATCACCTGGAATGCTGGCGGAAGATCTTCCACCTTGACCAATGAGATGGTTTACACCGCCCAGTCCACTTTGGGACTTGAAACGTGTATGCATTTGACTTGCACCAACATGCCCGTCGAGTTGATCGACGAAGCGTTGGAAAAGGCGTACAATTCTGGATGCCAAAACATCTTGGCTTTGCGTGGTGATCCACCTTTGGATGGATCCGAGTCCACTGGTGACTTCAAGTATGCCAAGGACTTGATCTACTACATCCGCAAGAAGTACGATAACCACTTCAACATTGGAATTGCTGCTTATCCGGAAGGCCACCCCGAAGAAGCGGAGGCGGGAAAGCTTTTGCAATTCTTGAAGGAGAAGGTGGATGCAGGCGCGGACTTCATCGTTACCCAGATGTTCTACGACGCTGACAACTTCATTGCCTGGTGTGCCTTGTTGCGTGAGAATGGGATCGATATTCCAATTATTCCGGGTATTATGCCAATCTCTTCGTACTCAGCTTTCATCAGAAGAGCGACCTGGTCTGAAGTTGCCATTCCTCAGCACTTTTTGGATGCATTAGAGCCAGTCAAGGAGGATGATTTTGCCATTAGAGAAATTGGTACCGAGTTGGTCAGTGCTATGTGCCAGAAGCTCATTGATTCCGGCTACGTCAACCACTTGCACTTTTACACCATGAACTTGGAAAGATCAACCGTCATGATCTTAGAGAAGTTGAACTTGGTGGAATCCATCAAGGACAACGAGGCGGTTTCGGAAATTTTGCCATGGAGAAAGTCGTTGAACCCTAGCAGATCCAAGGAGACCATCAGACCTATTTTCTGGCAAAACAGAAAGTACTCGTACATTTCCCGTACCTCGGCCTGGGATGAATTCCCCAACGGTAGATGGGGTGACTCCAGATCCCCTGCGTTCGGTGATATTGACCTTTCTGCTTCGCAGTTGTTAAGACAGTCTCCCAAGAGAGCTTACGAGTTGTGGGGATGCCCTCAATCGCTTCTGGACTTGTCAAACATCATCGTTTCATACTTGAGCAATGAAATCAAGTCGTTGCCTTGGTCCGACGGCCCAATTGGAGAGGATACCAACATCTTGAAGGATGCGTTGATTGCTCTCAACAAGAGAGGGTTCTTCACATTGAACTCGCAGCCTGCGCTTAGTGCCGTCAGATCCAACGACCAGTTGTACGGATGGGGCCCTAAGAATGGGTTTGTCTACCAGAAGCAATACTTGGAGTTCCTTGTGCACAAGTCTCAATTGAAAGAATTGTTATCCAAAGTTGAGAAATTTAACTCTCAAGACCACTTTGGTGTCATCACTTACTACGCTGTTGACAAGGAAGGTGAATTGTTGACCAACTCTAAAGATGAAGACATTAATGCGGTGACCTGGGGTGTCTTCCCTGGTGAAGAAATCTTGCAACCTACTATTGTTGAAAAAAATTCGTTTTTGGCTTGGAAGGACGAGGTTTACTCTTTGCTCGATGAGTGGATCACCATTTTCCACAGCAAGGCCATCACTGACATTGTTTCCAAAGAAAAGATCGAAAACTTCGATAAAGCAATCACCTCTTTCGGCCAAAACTATGTTTTGTGTAACTTTGTCAACAATGACTTCACAAGTGACAACAACGTGATGTTTGACTTATTGAACAGCATCTCTCCTTTGAGCTTGTAAGTTGACTCGATACTCTCGTATCTCGATTCGACTACTAAAATTTTCAATTCAACATCCCGGAGAAGAAGAGGAAGAGGAGAACGGGATTCAATTATATTTTGACCCTAAGCGGGTCCGGTTTTTATCTATTTCAACAAGGTGATAAAACGGTTATCATAATGATTATTTTTATGACAAAAAAATAGTGCTACTCATTCGATAGCACTCAGCATTTGCTATTAATACAAACACATTATAGCATCCTCAACGGCATGGTTTTTTTTTATACTATTTAAATACACACTACACTAACAAATCTCGAGTATTTAGATCCAAGGCCCAGCCCCATTCACTCTAATGCTCCAACTCTCCACACTTCCAAACCCATTATCTTGAATTTGCCGTACTTTTGTCCCTCATTGTCTGTGTGGTTGAGGATTTCGTTTCCAAATGTTTCGCACGGATAGGAAACTCCCAGGTATAGAGAACTGTCTATCCATAGTCCGTTCTGGCCATGAGACGAGCCAATGGCAATGTAATTGTGGTTGGAATAAATCATATTTTCGTTGATTCCAGTGTACATGAACGCTTTGAACCGCTGTTCCCTTTGCGAGGGCCCGCCCGTACGTTTGCTCTCATCGTACCACTCACACTTCCACAAAAAGCATTCGCCATTTCCGTAGTAACGCTTATGATCCATTGCCCGCAAATGTTCATTGAGGTAGCACCCAAACTTGTTCTTCTTTTCGTCCTGAATGATCAAAACGTACCCGTGGGGCCGGTGGCCCCTACTCTGTTCGGATGAGCCGAATGTGATGGGCCGGTTACGCTCGGATTGAACCATCTTCTTGACTACATCTTCAGCAAACCCTTTTTCATTCAGAGTCCTGGCCTTGCGTATGTTTAGCTGTTGGTGTTGGAATTCAGGGTCAGACCGGTGGTAGAGCGTGTTGAGGGAGATTCCGTCTCGATCCAAAGCGTATACCAATTCCCATTCGTCGTATAACCGAACCCGCGGTGGAATCAAACTTCGGATATTCCCCGCCAACTCCGAATTTAGAAGCCTGCTATGAGCAGATCCGGGGGACACGAGAGAGATATCAGAAAGAGGAGGAGTAGACTCATGCCCTTCCTGTTTTGGGGCGGGAGAAGGAGGTTTTCGAGACCCAATGATTCGCGAGAGTAATGAAGGTTGCTTGCTCACTTGGTGGTATCCTGGAGGGAGATCGGAGCCTTTGTGATTTGAGTCTATCATTGCCGTTTCTAACAGGTGTTAGTAGGTTTGAGACGGTATAGGAACATTGCGCGTGATAGCAATTAAGTATGGCCATACTTGTGCATATGATATGCTTGAGAGACGAGTAAAATACAGTTTCGAATGGAATTACAGTACATTTTGGGTGGAGTCACTAATCGGAACTAATTAACAATAGAAATGGCTAGAGGTATGGCGGGGTCGATGCTACAAGCAGAAGTTACATTAGACGCAGGCCAGCGTTCGCAGTTGGTGTGGGGTCGTATTATTGTTCCACTCACTTCTTTCTGGTTTCTTTTCGTGGATACTTTAAGTTGATAATTTTAGCTTGTGATTCGGATTTTCTCAATTAGGCGTTGAATAGTCATGGCGTAAGAGGTATGGCCGGGTTGAGAATAATGGGTGGGTTTTCAGTTTCGACAACTGTTACCCAATAAGAACATAAATCGCAGAGTATTAGAAGGCCGTAATCAACACTCATAAGATTTCACGTTTCAATTACTTACAATTCATGATAAACCCATCCCATGCTCTAATCAAGGCTACAAATAGCCTAGATCGTCTTACCGCACCAGGATCACCTTGGGGGAATGATCACCTTGTGACAACTCCGACTGTTAAATAGAAAAATTAAACAAGATCAAAACCAGATAACATGGAATTTACCCAATGGAACAGACAATGGCATGCATCCAGTAGGACTGGTGAACTTTCGAACTTTCCGCCATCAATATTTCGTGGGGTTCGCTTCATAATAAACTTCACGGCAATATGAGAGTACAGGTGCGACATCTACCAAAACCCATTACCACCTAATACTCAACACCCCACCACTATCCCACCGTATCCTGACCCAGCCAAACCTTCTAAATCCGAAGAAAATACGCAAAACAGGTGAGCACATCCCTAAAGAAACCGTTCCACCCGCTGCATTACTCCACAGATCATCTCGTGGATCCATCTGACCCCATGTCTTTCGTGGCAGCTATTGACTCTGCTGTCAACATCGCCACGTGGTCTCGCGTAGTGATCTCCTTGGCGGCGATCCTGGAACACATTTGCATTTCTATCTCGGCCGAGGCATTGACGCTTCTGGCCATTAATTCATCGCGAACCACACACGGTGAGATTGTGTTTGACCGTGGGTTTTTCCACGACTACGAATTCCAAACAGGATCAATTCTACCGGAAGGCTTTTTGGCAGACGAGAATGACTATGCCAAGTCAGCGTTTTCGTTTGTAGTGTCGTCTAAGCACATGTTGGTACTTTTCAAGAACCTCGATGCTCACAACTTGAACTACATCTGCCTCCAGGTGAATTGCCACAGCAATACGCCCGCCATGCGGCGTAATAAGCTCTTGGTCGAAGTGCTCACCAAGAAATTGCTTGTCAAAAAGTACCAGATGAGCTATCTGCCAGTAGAACACACTGCTACAACTGTAGGTACCAGCTACAAGGCGGAGGTTCAGGACGGTCGAGGCCACTTCTATATGATGGAAACCGCAATCATGAAGCAATTCTTTGACATGGTTCCGCTTGGAACCGAAGATTTCTCCATCGACATCAAAACCGCCAAAATTCTGTTTGGAGCGTACACCAAGCAAGTCGTGAAAGAACGGGAATACCTCAAGCAGCCGATGCTGATGACAATCAGTATGGCGGTCAATGAATTGATGGACACAAATTTGGGAGATACCCATGTGTCACTAAGCTTCCGCCTCAAGGATTTCCGCAATTTCATTGCGCTTTGCATGGCTCTAAAGCTGGACTTGGGCGAGTCGGAGTACTACGGCCCTGATCCGCACTACGAGGCGTACTTCAAGGAAATGGGCGATCCCATCTTTTTTGAAAGCCGAACACAGAATCTTGTAGTACGATTTATTCAGTTTACGGCTGACGATAGCGGAGTCAACGAATCCAAGAAGTACGTCCTTCCAGCTCCTACCATTCTGCGCGCTGCCATGGCCCTAGATGTGGAGCCGACAAAACGAGGCGAAAAGAGGAAAACCGGAGCGCCCGAAAAGAGCTTCCGACAGAAAACAGTCGTCCCGGAGAAGATCAAGCGCTTGCAAAACCTGGACTACTCTGACCGTTCTCCGCAACGGCCGGACTACGACGACTTTTCGGCTTTTGACGACGGGCTGTACAACATGGTAACGTACGGCAAGAGAATGTCATCCCCAGAAAAAACACCGCCTCCTAAAGCAAAAGAAGGTGACGACACTGACTACAGCACGTCCGACAGTGAGAAAAACTTGGGTCCCACACAAATGACCAATAAGCCCAAGTCGCTTTTCGAGTAGAACAGCGCACAGGCCAATGAAGGAATACACAAAGGAACGAAATGAATGGATGACTGAATAGATGTAGATATATGTATTTCCGAAACTATGATACAATGATACACTCACCGCCACTAGTTGGCAACGGCTTCCTTGTCCTTGCTATAGTGATGGCTCAACCATCTGTAGCCCTGGCCCAATTGGGCACATTCATTGACGAAATGGCATCCGAACAACAAGTAGTTTTGTGGCTGGATCGCCAACGAGTACTTCATGAACACCAACGAGTACAAAATCAAAGATCCTGTCATTGGGCCACTAATATAGTCTGGGTCCTTTTTCAAATCCAAAACGGCGGCAACAGGGATACCAAAGTTGGACACAGGTCCCCAAAAGTGCGTGGTGAACAAGTACTTGAACGTTTGCTTGTTGAAAATGTTTTTGAACGACATTGCAATAAATAAGAGAGTTGGAGCTTCGGTTGTGTGGTATCCGGAGCGCAGCGGGGAAGTAGTGAAAATGCATTGTGTACAGGATATTCCACACGCTAATAGCCGGAGTAGTTAAGGAAAACGGAGAGTATAAAGAAGTGCGACAGACACGGGAAAATAAGACACAATGGAATTGCTCGACAAACCAAAATGATGAATGCAAGCCGACATCAACCTCAGGGTGCACAGGCGCATTCCACCACCTACTATCAATAGTGCGTTATGATGCGCAGAATTGTGCGTTAAATAAATATGTAAATAGCCAGAAATACCACACCACATATGAATAGAACCAGGTTTCATTATAAGCTCGAAAACCTTCAAGTTATCTGTATATTTGATACCTATAGCTAAGAGTTAAAGACCAAAAGAAAATTCCGGCTCAGGCAGGCTAACAACTCCATTGGGTTTAGTTCTGTTCCATGGTATGGGTCAACAGCAAATCCAGACTAGTAGAAATGGATCCAACTTTATAGGTTTTGTCTGACGCGATATGATCTAAGCTTGATAGCGCGCTTATAGCTGGTGGAACTGACTGGAAGCCCATAGAAGAATAAGAAAGCGAACTCTCATTTGCAGAACCTTGTGCGGATGGTTGATTTAGGTCTGAAGAATGAACCGGGAGCGGTTGCTGAAGATGGGGGAATTGCTTAGTCAGAAGCACAGGGTCGGAAGCAAATTCAGAGGGAGGCTGTGTCGGTTGTGATTGTTGTGGAGTGATGTTCTGTTCAGGAGTCACCATTAACAGTGGGGTTTGATACAGATCGCCACCTTGAACGAATTTATTGCCTTCGTAACTTTGTTGTTGCCGCATATCATCATCCGACGGATTGTTGAGATAATAGGGAAGATTCTTTGGGTTAGTAATCCAAAACGGGTCATCCATATTGAAGCCAAGTACTGAATTCGATTCGGTAATGTCACTTCCAAAAATCGCATCGCTGTTTGCGCTTTGGTTTTCCAAATATTCCTCGTATCGTTTGTATATCTTATCCGCATACTGAATGTTCTTGTTGGCCAAGAAAACGATACTCTTGGGCCAAAACCGGACACCCTGGCCTAGTAACTCCTGGCATTGCAGATCGAGCGCAATAAGGTCGATTAAAGAATTTTTAGTTTCCTTCACAAATTCAATGAAAGCTTCTCTCAGAAGTTCGGTTGCCTTGTAGCTGAGAAGTGTGAATGTCACAATCATTCCTTGATAGATAAAAGTCTCCACAAAGGGATGGTGAATCTTCAACGACTTATGCAAGTCTATATCGCCAATTACTTTATCATCAGAATTCACAAACTTGGGCACATGATGTTGAAGAAATGTTTTGACAAAAGAGGTTGCACATTTTAAGAATTCACGAATGGATCCACAAATAGCAGTGAAAAGATACCCATTGTCAGCTCCACCAATGAATTGGTTCATGAATGGTTGTAATAGTTTTGCCCGATTCACGTGGAGTGCCACCAAGTCTGCTAACGCCTCGCGTTTCCCGATATGGATGGGAATGTCAGAATATTGGTTCATCTCCCCCTCTTTGCCTTTGATAGAACTTTGGTACTCCGCAGAAGCAAACCAAGCTAATACCTTAGATTCTTCCTGAAATCTAACCTCGAGTTGCATGATATCACCGAGGGTGAAATTTATCATGAAACTCTCGATAAGCATTAAATTGGAGAGTCTGATACATTCACTGATTCCCATCTTTAAATGCGCTTGCGTTTCTTTCAATTCAAGGCCCATTTTGCTCAACCCCCCAGAGCGTACTGACAGAAGTACCAACAGGTTGACTTGGATCAGAATGGGTGATGGCCTACCCAACATGGAACACAACTGGCCGCTGATGTGTTTCAATGCGAACCAGACTTTAAATCGGGCCATGCGATAGTCTTCATTATCATCATCCTCGTCGGTGGGGTTTGATGTGTCTCCATGGCTCCCTTCCCCGTCACCCTCTTTCGAAATTTCTTGTCCTTCAGTCATTTCCAAGATTTGGCGAGCTGTTTTGTCCGTGACCTTACTTGCAGTTCTTAGATTAAACATGACGTGAAGACCAATGGAATAAGCAATAGAGCAACTGTGGAACATCATGGACCACGCTTCTTCGTATAGCTTTTCAATCACATGCCATTCAATGCAAAGAATATGGGCCTGAACTGTCACCACAGACTCATTGATAAGATTATGGCGCAAGCGGATGAACTCAGGAAAGAGAATTTTTTTGATCAAGCGATTAATCACACAGTTTAACTCGTCCATGGACTCAAGCGGCGCCGAAGACAAGCCACTTTTGTAATAGTCCCGAGGGGTGAGGCGCAGTACCAGGAGAATAAGCATCATGTGTAAGAGCAACAAATCATCATCGTTCTCCCACTCATCCTCTTTGATTAAGTTATTGTTTCTCACAAAGTTAAGCATCAGTGGCCGGGAGATGAAATTGGCATACTTCGTAAGGGAAAAGAAATGGTTAACCAAAAAGACCAATACGCCGAGGTTATCTTCGGCAGAAGCACCTGGGGCCAACAAATGGGGCAATTTTTTCTTAACCTGACCCAAATCATCCCCATCGCCTTCTCCTTCACTAGTTTCAACGCTAGGATCACGAGATTCGGTATGCTCAGACACTGGCGCTGACACAGATTCCGAGCCTGGCTCCGATAGGGGCGTACGGTCTTTCTCACGTTGGAGCATGTCGATCATGTAGTTGGACAGAAGAGGCCCGTAGTACTTTTCCCCTAGTTCCGTGGTTTCGCCGGTAATCAGGATTTGTCCTTCACGAGGTTCCATAGCCGCCAACTTGCTCTTCAACTCTTGAATTTTGTTGAGCATAATCTGTTTCTCATTTCGTAGCTGCGCCACTTCTTGCGCCAAAGACGGTTCGTCCGTAATTTCCAGTCCCGCGTCTCGCTGAAGTTGGATATTTCTAAACTTGGAAGGGAATTCACATTTCAGTCCATTTTTGACACACAAAGAACATGGCTTTCTTCGGTTGCATCTGACCTTCTTTCGCCGGCACGGAATACACGAGATCGGGTATTGGCTCATGGTGGTGAAGTAGCTTCTGAAGGAATTCGGTGCGGCTTGCTCTCTAAGTACTGGCGAGATTTGCGCTCATAACCGCAAAATGGATGATTTCCGGGAAAATCCCGGATTCAAGGAGCAAATAAAGAGGAAGTATCTTCACCGTCAGATGGGTGGGAAATTCACTTTCCTCGAGTTGGAGGATGTCATGGGTTGTCTTCGGTCCGGGTTATGAGGTGACATTACATGGCCGAGGACCCTCTGGTACACTATTGGCGATGGCTAAGCAACAAACTACAGAATGCCCCTCCATCGCCAAACTAGTTTCCGTTTCTCTCGAACCTACTACGTTCATTCACTTTATCCGAATTCTGGAAAAGAATTGATACTTTTTTTGTGCTTGGAAAATCGCATCGTCCCACCGACTAGTATTGTGTTCGGTGAGCTGATATCTGAGTTGCATTAGTTCAGAATTAATTAACCGAACAATAGGCAAACCTGTCAGCCAAAATATATGTCAGACGAAACGTGCCCCTGGGTCCAATGCAGGATTATTCCCTCCCCACATAGTAGCACATTCCCTTCTGGTTACTTTTTCTACCTTGTGACTACTGATTCAACTTGGTCTAACTGTGTAGGGGGTACCTATGCAATGGGGTCACGAGGCGACCACCAAGATCCCTGAGCATGAGCCGCAGCCGAGAAACAAAACCTGCACATACACCCATTTCCCGATCGCGAACTTTGTGCCATTCCCTTATCAGTTCCTTTATCTGGGTGGGTTTCGCACCTACACCCACTTCCCGTTTCTCTTCCACCATCAAGTAAATGCAAACAAAAGAACCCTATTTTCAAGATGACTTGACCCACAAAAGCTACTATCTGCCCAACGCACAACTGTTGAAGATTTGCAATACCATCGATCTTCCCAACCCGACTACCGAATCGGTTCACACCCCCAAATTTTCTCTGAGAAGAGGATCCATGGAACCGTATTATAAGTCAACCAGCCGTCGAAACACCATTGTGTCCACCGGCTCGTCCTATGCTATGTTGTCTGATGTCTTTGATTATCACCATCTTGACCAAACTGAAAGCAACGAACACGCGATTGCCAGTGACAGTGACACTGATTACGAAGAGGGTGAGGCTATCGTTTCTCCCGGCAAAAGAAATACCCGTATCAGCATGGCATCGGACTCGGACTCAGACTCGGAATTGGAAGATTATAAAGTGCATTTCCTTATGTTCAAGGTCACATCGCGTGCGCAATATTCCATTCCACCTCGCTCTTCGTCTTTGGCGGTTTCAGACAGGTTCGATGACCCGCCGCTGGCAGAGAGAGACTACAATCTTATCCCTACTTTGCACCACCCTAAGTTCACTGCCCCCCCTATGAACCGCTTGATGCGGTCGGTGGACTATTTGGATGATACCCCAGAGCAGATTCTCGCAACGTATGAGCGTCAACAGAAAAACCCTTTGGTCGTTTCAGAACAACGCCACAGAACATGCTCTTTAACTTCGGTTGCACCAGAAGCAACTCCCAAAACCGCTTGTGATAATTACGACGGCGCAACACCTAAGGCCGGAGCCACGTCTGATGTGTATGACGTGCCTCGCACCGAATTTTGGTTATAGTTTATAGGATGCAATATATGATTTATTCGCTTTTGTGTATAGTATAGTTATTGATATTAAATCTGACTGAATCCCGAAAAGGCTTAGGCTCTGAGTGAGTTCACCAAATTCTTTGTTTCCGTAAAATTCAATGGTCAGAGGGATGGGGATCGAGTTAGGTCAATTGCACTGGTCAAGCGCAGGGAGTATTCAAGCAACAAAAGTTTTTCCAAGCATTTCGTACATGATCAACGACATGATTGGAACCAAAATGTTGTCGTTTAAAGTAGAAGCACCCTCAAGAATACTTCCAGCCAAAGACACAACAAACAAGTTCTCCCAGTTAATATTGGTACCCGGCAAAATATAAAGATCCACAAGAACAAAACCAGCAAAGGTAGAAATGAAATGGGCAATGGTTCCCTCCAAAGTGCGGTCTCCACCCCTCCACTTCAATTTGCCAAACTTTCCACCGATCAAAGACGCCAAAGAATCACTCACACCCAAGGTGATAACACCAATGTACGATCTCACGGATGAAAAGTCCCCGAGAGCGGCACCATAGAGTATAGGCCCAGCAACACCCACAAGCAAGAAGATGTACGACAAGTTCAATGGCCCCCTTGAGTCCTTCTCGTCTTGGAAATGGGCTAGAAGCGAGTGTAACAGTCTACCAATGAAACCAAGACGGGTGGTGCGAATGGCTTCGAGCACCACGAAGACAAAAGCTGAGCCGGATACTGCAATAACAGTAAATTCGGGCTCTTCCACCAAAGCAGGATACGCAATGGCACCTGACAACATCAAGTGCCATGCTTTTCTTCCGTTATTAAGAGAAATCCATTTCCTGGACGTCAAAACAAACACCACTGGAATGGCAATTGCAAGAACAGTGAGCCAGTACGTGAGCAATTGGACGCGCAATTCCGAGGAGTTGATGAAGTCAAGCAACCAAGAGATGACTTCTTGGTCCACCACTTCTCTGGTGAAAATGTAGTTGGTTGCATAGTAGAACGAGGCGCCAAACACACCCATGACACCAATCGAAATAAATTCGGCAATAAAACCCCCTGGAACATATTGCAAGAGGAAGTAAACAGGGTAAGTTACTGCGAAGGCGACGATCAGTGCAAGTAACAATGCACGGACAATGTGGAGTACAATATTGGCGTCAGTCACCTCAGCAGTGAAGTTACACAAGAGGTTGACGGCAAAGACGGAGAAAATGTGGATTTCCGAATCCGTCAACGTCGTAGTGGGCTCAGCATCTTCGTTTTCGCGGGATCGGTTCCACCACGAGAGAACCCACTGGATGCAGAAGTACAACCAGACGACACGGGCAAACTCGAAAATCTCCAAAGTGTCGTTCTCGTTGTACATATAGTAGAACACAGCTGACGACAAAATCTTAGGAATGGAGCCCATGGTCTTGACGCAGAAGTTGTTCAACGCCAAGTTCATCTGGAAGAATGGAGTAGAAGTTTGGTCAAGCATCACCAGGAACAAAGTGGGAATAATGAACGCATAGATGGTGTTGAATTCAGGCAAAGAAGGATAAGCGAATGTTTCCGGCTGCTCCATGTGTTTCTTGCACAAGGTCCTATGGGTCAAATACATGGCCAACACAGTGCCAAAGGCACTAAAGCCAATTGCCAGTAACGTGGCGATATCATCTTTTAAGTGAAGGTAGGTGATCTGCAAAAAATAGATACACACCAAAAGTTCAATACCCTTACGTAAGTTCAAGTGGATGTTCAAGAAATCTTGCAACTCGTACAAGAGATTGATGGGGAACCTGGCATGTTCTGCCCGGTCGTCTTCATTTTCATCCAAGAATGGCTTTTCCTCAGATCTCGAGGGTTGGATCTCTTCGAGTTGGTCAGCCGTTTCAATATTGTGAAAAATAGCAGCAGAGGAACGACTAGAAGCAGTTTCCTTTTTGGTCACCTGTTTGCGACGAGCCATGGTGAGTTTGTTATCGAACAGTTGTCGAAATTATCAGTCAAATGGAGCTGAATGCAGGTGGTTAATAGATAGCGCTGAATGCAGGTAGGTGTTCTTCAGAGGTGAAAAAAATATTGACTCCTGCGCGATTCGAACGCGCGCATCTTACGATAACAGAACTTGAGTCTGCCGCCTTAGACCGCTCGGCCAAAGAGCCATTTGTTATTTTCCATTCCTCATCGGATGAATATGACAGATGTATCAATATGATATAATGCGGCTTTGTCTGCTCGATACGCTGTTGGAGCAACAACCTTTCATGCCAAATTTCATGCCTTGAAACTTT
The DNA here is from genome assembly GCA_030573135.1 of Clavispora asparagi. Lineage (NCBI taxonomy): Eukaryota > Fungi > Ascomycota > Pichiomycetes > Serinales > Metschnikowiaceae > Clavispora > Clavispora asparagi. Next base: position 122,903 of record JAJMCU010000024.1, read on the forward strand.
AGGTGCCGAGATGCAGATTGAGAATAAGTGGCCGCCCCGAGTTCACTTGTGGAATTTCAAAAAATTGTAATCCACATTTTGGATATTGAGGCCGATTTATCATGCCATCCAAATATTCCCGCGCAGATAACTTCCAGTGCGAAATGTTTCCTAAAAGTGCAAAAAAGAAAGCCCGATGCGGGGATCGAACCCGCAACCTTTTGATTGACCTTATGATAATTAAGAGTCAAATGCTCTACCGATTGAGCTAACCAGGCTGTTATTGAAAGTAAAAGCAGCTGGTAAACTCAATCAGTGCTCAATATTCTCATAGTAACTAGTGGACTATACTCCATTGATCAATACAACCCAAGAATGAAAATTATCTGTCTCCTAATGTTGGAAGTATAGATATTAGAAAATTTAATGCTATGAAAATATATACGGTTATTATTAAAATAATTAATCAAGGATAACGGCCTTCTTCTTCTTTTTCTTTCTCGGCTTTTTGGAGTCATCATTATTAGATGCATTTTGCAATTGCTCTTCCTTCACTGAATCTCTTAAGGTTTCAGGTTCCTGCTCTTGCGGCACATGTGTTTCTTTGACGGATTTAGAAGATTTCTTCGCGGAAGGTATTTTGGTTGATTTCTTCTTTGCTTTTCGCTTTTCCTTATCCGCTTTCTTCTGGTCCTTCTCCGCTAAGCTGTTTCTCAAGGCTTCCAAATCAATGTCATACTCATAATCTATGGCTTTCTCGGCCTCTTCAGGACCTGAAGAACTGATGTCGAAATTCTCTAATGCGAGGGAATGCGCAAAAATGGCTTTCTTTTTCGGTTTCTCTTCCAAAACAAAATCTTCAGTGTCTTGGGGACCTCCTATTACTTCTTCAGCCAAAACAAGAACACTTTCCTTCTTCAACTTCTTTCCCTTATGTTTTTTCTTAGCCTTAACTTGGTCATTTAGAGATTCCAAACTCGTTTCGCTAGGTTTGTCTGAATTGGTTGTGAGTTCTTCTTCAACAGCAACGAGTTTGTTTTTAGTTTTGGTAGACTTCTTTTTTGTGGATGTGATGTAATAAGGATCATCTTTCATGCGATCCAAGCGTTCCTTGATGGCTTGTTCGTTTTTCGATTCTTGTACTTCCTCGACTTCTTCTTCAAACACTTCCTGCTCTATGTCACTCTCGGATTCACTATCAACTAAGCAATACTCGGGAGGTTCACAGATTGGAGTTTCCAAATCCAAATCTTCTGGAACAGCAATGCGTTTCTGCGCTGAGACTGACACGGGATTGAGTTGATACAGACTGAAGAATGAAGGCAAAATTTCTGTCAAAAGTGGTGGCAAACTTTGAAATTCGTGCCTACCCTCCTGCTGTTCCTGGGCCACATGAGTATCTGTGGCCCAAGATGCTTGTAGGTTTTCATCCTCATCGCTATTCTCGCTTTCTGCAGAAGAGTTATCGCTTTCGAGTTCTAGCATATTATCATCCTCATCTGACAATGAAGTTTCGTCTTCGACAAAACACTCAACATCCTCTTGATTTCTGAAGATTTCTTTATAGTGTTCAATCTCTAACTGTTGTATCTTCTTGACCTCCGCAGGGGTACTGTCATCTAGAGATTCAATGCAAAGTCTTAAAAACTCTAACCAGGACAATGCTCTTTCTTGAACCTCATAATCAAGATTTTGCTCCCAGTTTTCGAGATATTTCACAAGCTTGAATAAAAATGAGCAAAGTTTATAATAGTTTTCAGCGGGCAAAGTTCCAGAACGAGAGTAAACATATTGGTAATCAGTCACAAGACTCGAGAAAAGCTTGATGAGAGCTTGAATTAAAATGCACAACACTTCGGATTCGGTCAAGTCAAGTAATTTCTTGGAGATCGGAAAGTGAATACCTTCGCCCAATTGAACATCAACGACATTGTTCACAAGGGTTTCAAATAATTGAATCTTTTGCTCCAATGCCCTAGTTCTACCATCAATCCCTTCTTGTTCGCCAGAGAAGTCATTGGCATATTCTCCCATAATCCAATACAAGTCTCTCATGAGAATTGGGCAAAGATCGATCGGAGATTTAATTTTGGTGTATTCGGAAACAACATTCAACAAAATAAATTGCCGGATTGAAGGAACCTTGACACAAAGAGATTTGAACTCATTGCCAATTTTAGATGCAATGGTGGTGGACGTATCTTTAGAAAGGCCAGAAACGCTATTGGATGATTGAGGAATTATGGTTAAGTTAATAATCTCCTTCAACGCAGTCACATACCATTTAAAGTTTGGAATCAAAGAATAATTCTCGGTAGATGCAATTTGCAATACTTTGTCAGTGATTTCCAACTTCATGGTCTCAGGAACATTTGGGTTCTCTTCATCTTGCACTAATTGCATAAGAAGAGTCTTGACCAATTCAGCAATGTTGTCTTCAGACAACAAATATTGACAAATCTCAAGGGCTTTCAGTTTGATGATAAGGTCCTTGTCAGTGAGACAATGCATGATTACGCCTGAAACACGTGGAACCTTGTGAATGAAATCCGGGAAAGACTTGACGATCTTAATGAGTGCGAGCAACCCAACGAATCTTAAATTTGAATCGGCAGTTCCGAAGAAATCCATAAGCTTCTCAAGGCAAAGTTTCACAATAGCTCTATCCTTGGAAGACTCAGCTGATAGCATCCCTCCCGTCACAATACAGTTTACACACTCATAAACCAAGGAAGTGGCTTCGGTTTTTTCCATCAATTCGACAATAGAAGGAAGAATCTTCTTTTTCATTCTTGGCTCTACTTTCAGCAAGCTTTGGAACAATTTGAGAATACGAATAGTAAGCCAGTTGTTAGTCGAGTCCTCTAGAATGGAGAAGAACTTTGGTAGACAATTGAGAAATATATTTGGGTTCTTCTTGGATATCTCGCATATAACGGTGATGGTTGCACTGATTACCGAAACGTCAGTATCATCCAACTTCTCGATCACTCTAGGTAAACACGATCTCAAGCACTCAGGATATTGGAGAAAGATTTTGTAAAGCGCCAACACTGATTTCTTTCTAATGTAAGGTTTGGAATGAGTAAGTTTCATCACCACATCGTCCACAATGTCTTTTGCTAATGCAGGAGTTACAATAGTAGCGATTCCACTAAGAGCCAAGCCAATTTCAATGTGATTATGTGAGTTCAAGTCCTTCTTGAATTGATTGGTGGCCAAAATCAATAAATCTTGCTCGTTTTTGAACGATTGCATTGATGCCAAGTATCCAATTCTCTTTTGTTGAAACTTGGCGGAAGACATCACCTCGAGGATTCGGAAATTGCACCAGCTCATATCGAAGCCGTACATTTCCAAGTACGCAAGTTTCAATACCGCCGTGGCCTTGACTTCAAGGCCCGTGGTGGCCAATTCGGTTTTGCATTCTTCGATAGCAGTATCCAAAAAAGCCAGTAAACTTTCCGGTGATTCCTTGGAATGGGCTCGTATTCCTTTGATGAGATCGGAAAGAGATTTTTCAAACGTTATTCCAAACGGTTTGAGTCTTGTCAAAACTTCCGAGCTTTGAATCTGGAATGAAGCCATCAGCCGCTATGGTGTTTAAATGAGAGCGCTTTTGCGTTGAATTGTAGGTGTATACCTGCATGATCGCGACCGGTGCATTATCGTGTGGCTCACTTACGTGAATTGACATCAGGTCTGATCCACCACGTTTTGTGTAGTTTGATCGCAAATCCGTGGAAATTACCCTAGTGCCATATTGTTTTACCTTCATTGACTTGTTTCAGCTTATGCTATTGCAGAAATGTCTTCTTCCCCTGATGTCAATCACAGTGACATTCAAAATCGCAGTGCTATAACCACGAACTCCGCACCTGTCCAGGAGAATATCTATTCTACATCCGATGACGATTTCATTTCTAGTGGGGATGATTTTCCTAATAGCACTGATTCCCCCGAGGAGCAGCGGCATCTAGTTGGGTACGGAGCGTCTTTGTCTGAGCATGCGGAGTATTTCACTAAAACAATATCGCATGCGTTAGATTCAGTTGAGATGGATCGGTCTCTCGTGGTCCAAGCACAACTAAGCGGCCACATTAACAACAAAAACCAGCAATTGATCGAAAAGAAGCAAGAGTTGCTGCAGAAACTTAAACTTTTGAACCAATTACACGAAAAGCATATTGCCAGCAATCGACTTGGCCAGCTAGAGAAGGATATCAAGCATCTTTCAACCAGACTAGGTGCTCTAAAAAATGGCATCCGTCGAACGCTGATATTGGGCAAGAGAAGTACTCTAGGGGTAGCGCAAAAGTACCCGGTCGAATATAACCAGGCCAAGGACCGGGTTTTGGAACGCGACTACGAAGATCTATAAACATACATATATTGGATTAATAAACGTGGCATATTCGATGGGAACTGACATAAATTTACAAAGCAAGTAGGGTTTAAGCATTCGCGTAAATAATCCCCAAGCCATCCATCCACCGGCCGCAGTAGCCGTACATCCCAACGATACGACCTGAACTTGGTGCTTGAAGAACGGATTGGTGACCTCCAGTGGCATTTCCCAACAACCCCGAGCTTCTTCCGGTGTTGGTCTCAACGCACATAGCATCAAGCCATTGGCCAGATCTGAACACTAATTTAGTCACGTATTCACCTGGTGGAATGTTGAAATCTGTATAGTGTGTCTTCTCATTTCCTAGTGTTACCTTGTGCATCTGGGAAGTTTCACTCTGAGAATTATTCAGAGAAGCATTACTCAGTGACTTGGTGGAGAAAAATGGATGATGGAGAATCAAACCCATGTAGTTTCTTTTTGGTATGGGTGGGGCTTTGGCATCAGACCTGCTGGGGGTGGAAAAGAAGAACGTTGCTCCATCAAGAGCCAGACCGTGGTAAATGCGCACTTTAGTAAGTCTAGAAATATCAAATCCCACGAACTTCATTTCACCCTTGGCAGAGCCCAATAATTCGCCCTTATAACCGTCAATAGAGCCCCTGCCTAGACCAAAATCGCTTCGGATTATATCCTTGCTTGAGATAACAGACGCCTTTTTGAAGTCCTTGATGTATAAATCACCAGCCACGGACAAAATTCTCACATCAAAATCTTCTCCCGCATTCTTCCAGCTCGATTTGAAGTCACGAATCAATTTTTGATAGTCCAAGACAATTTCATGTTGAAGTCCCGGCCCTCCGTAGCATTTAGGGAAAAATGAAAGATGGAACCTCGCTAAATCTTGGCCACAGAGCTCGACCATATATATTCCCGGTGCAGATTTGACCGTCACAACGCCTGGTGAAGTGATAAATTTCAGAGGTTTTTCTTTGTACTTATACAGCTCGTTCGATCTGAAAGTAGTTTGCTGGATTTTTATGAAAGTTTCGTCATTCTTGTCAGTAGGTACACTGAATGAATCATGGTAGAAGTACCGCATTAGATCACGGATATTCCAATGGCACATTTTTTGCCACGCCCCATTCCTATCCACCATTTCTCCTCTTTGGTTCTCTCTAACGCAATAAGCCTCTCTGGTCATGAAAGATCGATTCCAGTGGATATAATCACGAAGCATCACACCATCGGTCTGGTGAGGAGATCCGAAAAGATGTCCAATCTCATGCATAAATGCGCCCATGCAAATGTTAAGGCATTCCCAAGATGTAGAACACTGATTTGCGTCGTTGGAAACTTCGTTAATCGACAATCTGGTTTCGTCCATAAAGCTGGGGGAAATTTGCAGAAATGTAAGAGGATAAGAATGGAGTCCATGTGAACCAAATATGGCCAACTTGACTTCTCCAGTTCCCCCACCTAGTGCCGCATGGGTTAAAATAAACTTTGAATCCCAATGTGAATCAAGATACATCACCGCACATTGGACCGCAGTTTTTATCTGTTCATATGGTTGATAGAAATCTTGACGTTTGATCAAGTCTATGGCATGACTAAAGAGCCAGCCATTATCCGTAGCCTCTGGGTTTTGTTGAGCGTAGTTGGGGTCTCTCAATTCCTTTACCGACTTAGGTGAGCGCATAACATGCACCTTAACTTCGGGATGCGGCACTTTAGAGCTTCCATTGTAGCCAAAAATACCCTGTTGGTGAACCATTTCCTCGACAAACTGAAAGGAACGGTTGCTCATACCGACATGATGAAACTCATCCTGAGTAAAGGCTTGCATCATTCTGCCTGCGACTTTGAGTCGTTGAATGGCCGAAGACAAATCAGCCACTTGACCCTGTTGAAGTTTGTACTTTGGCATATCATAGCACCCCTTGGAATCCAGTCCTATGATGACACAAAGATGCAATGGTTTATTCCCTGGAAGAGGGTTGAAGAAGAGGGTCAACTTCCCTGATTCGGAGATCCCATTCCCATTGACTAAAACGCCACCCTGGTTAAGGCATGCACCACCCCATACATTCACACTAAAGCAATTGGCATCGCCGGGAGATACTTGCACAACGGCTTTAAACTGGCCGTTATTCACTTCATAGTGATGAGGGGGAAACACGAGATTATCGTTATTGATAAACTCAATTACACCGTAATCTGTATTACAATTGCCCGAGATAATAACTGTTGGAGAAGAAACAATCTCTCCATCATTATAATTGAAACGAACCATACGATAAGACAGTGACACGTAAGCTTGCAATCAGACGAAGATGCGCGCGCCTCAGCCTAGGTTGTCTTTTATGCATGATGGGTATCACTGACTTAGTGATTCCAGACCCAGGTCAACAATTTCGTCATTAGAGACATTGTTGAAAGAGAGGCTATCTTCTCAAAGTTTAAGGACAAACCATGTGGGGAAATCGACTATAAGTTTAATCTTGGTAATGTGTCCTTGAATAGTGCCGCAAGCCGCATAACGGGTTCCAATGCACCATTTGTGGTATTTGCATCGAAAAATATTTCAAAATCAGGGTAAAAAAACCATATAATAATTATTGTTGACGTTAGACTAAGTGCATCGATTATTTCCACAAAGGTTCTACGCTCTTCTTTCGACTATGGCTTCTCTTCACTAGTCGCTAAACTTGGCGGGAACACTAATCCGGAGAAGGTCAGTGCAGCATTATGCGCCGCGTTTCTATGTAGGCATTTATGCAGTTTGATACCCATAATCATAACATTCACACTCAAAAGGAGAACTTCATTCAAACAGTTATAATGGTCAGGCGATCTCAGAGAAAGACGTCATTTGAAGTTCCGGAAAATAACTCGCTGGACCCCATCGATCTTAGTTCTGGTTCTGAACTAGAAATTATCGATAATGATGACTTAAAATCAAGCTCTCCCCCCTCACCAAAGGTTAAGGCAAAGCAATCACCGAAGAAGGAATCTTCAAAGAAATACGCTGGAAAGAAAGAATCTCCAGTAAAGAAAACGACCAAGGCAAAGAAAATGGTCGCGCTGTCTGAGAACTCACCCAAAAAGATGGCCGATAAGAGCCGGATCTTGAATCCGTCGAAGAAGATCAATATCTCAGTACTGATGGAAAAACACCCCGAACCAGAAGTATCCGATTCTTTATCAGAGGAATATAATTCTGACGCCGATGTTTCGATAGTTCAAGTGGTGGAGGTTCCTTCTGAAAGCAAATTTCTCCGCAAAAGATCCAAGAAACAGGACCATATTGAGCAGGCAAAACGCAAACGCGCTGATAATGCCGATTTGGATGACGCTGATGATTCGGCGGCTGAATCTGTCACCTTTCATGATGCTATTCTGGAGCAAATCATACCTGAACCTACTGGAGCCCCATCTGTTGTTGAAATTGAAAGTGAGTCTGAAGACGAGTTGGTGCTGGCGCCGGTTTCAAAACTGTCTTCTTCGACAAAAAAATCCACAATTCGTCTTCTTTACAATTCCAGCAATAACATGGTTGAAAAACCGCATGATGAAACTGTGAATCTTGACACCGTTACGGTTCACGAACTTGTGGGTACGTCAGACCTTGTGGAAACGTTTCAATTCAATTTCAGTATTGACTTGGAGTTTTTCCTAACCTATCTCCATCCTGAATTTTCGAAAAATAACCGAAAGATAACCTTTATTTCGGGAAACTCTCAATTGGCTGCACATCCATTGCGCAAAATGATCGAAACAAAGTTCAATATTTCCGAAGTCGTTGCTCCTTTGCCTAACAGGTTTGCTTCTCACCACTCTAAGATGATGATAAATTTTTATCTGGATGACAGTGTTGAAGTGGTCATCATGACTTCTAACTTGACCCAATTAGACTTTGGAGGCTTGACCCAGGCTGTATGGCGTTCCGGTAGATTACAATTGGGTGATACGACTGCTAGTTTGGGAAAACGGTTCAAACGCGATTTATCAGGATATCTCGCGAAATATGGAAATGCCAGAATTGACAACTTAGTTGATAGGCTCGCGAAGTACAATTTCAACCCAGTGGAGGTAGAGTTGGTTGCATCGGCACCAGGAGTCTACAGCCTCGATAAGCTTGGATCGAAAGATGAAGCGTATGGTTATGGAAAGCTTCGGCAAGTTCTTCACCGCAATGACTTGCTCATTAAGAATTCGAAAAAATCCCACAATTTGCTCGCCCAAGTGACTTCGATTGCTTATCCTTACTCAAGCAAGAAGGGTAACACCGCTTCCGTTTTCTCTCACTTGTTATGTCCGCTAGTTTTTTCGTCGTGGACCAAACAACTTGAGCCCGGCTCAGCCCCTTCTCAAGAGCACCAGCGAGAGTTCAATTATGAGCCACACATTGTCTACCCTACCGCAAAAGAGGTTGCATCCAGCAACTTTGGCTACCTCTCCGGTAGTGCGCTTCATTTCAAATACTCTGGCTCCGTTATCCACCAAAACCAGTACACTCAAAACATCAAACCATACTTGCGCAAATGGGGCCCATCCTCCAATGTGACCGGTAGAGAGTCTGTGGCTCCACATGTCAAGTACTATGCGTGTGATAACGGTGATAACTGGAAAACTCTCAGGTGGGTTTTAGTGGGCAGTCACAATCTCTCTAAGCAGGCGTGGGGATTCCCTCAGAACAAAATTGGCGGTGAAACTTACGAAGTTTCGAGCTACGAACTTAGTGTGTTAGTGGTGGGACACAAAAAGGGACTCGTGCCGGTGTACAATCAAGATATCTCTACTGAACCAAACGTGAACCCCGTCAGATTTCCCTTCACACTTCCACCAACCAAGTACGGTACAGGTGACAAGCCGTGGAGTGCAGGAGAGGATTGCGGTCTGATGAAAGACAGATGGGGAAATCTCCACCATGGGGGTTATTCGCTTTAGAAGTTACTATTTCCAATGCCTTTCAATTCTTGTGCAGTGTTGGTCATTTTGGTTGTTATTTTTTATTAGTATTTGTATAGTGTTTATGTAGTATATTGTATATTTAGTGTTTGTACGGTTGTGTACTCAATCTGTCTAGTTACGCGTGCGCGCACTGATATTCAAAACACCATTTATTTAGACGTGTATCTCAAACGAGAGAAGGAACGTCAGCGGCCATGCACATCAAGAAAATCATCATCCAGGGTTTCAAGACCTACAAAAACACAACAGAAATTGATTTGTTGTCTCCCCATTTCAATGTCGTCTTGGGAAGAAATGGTTCAGGAAAATCAAATTTCTTCGCTGCCATCAGATTCGTCCTTTCAGACACATACACCCATATGACCAGAGAAGAGAGACAAGGTCTCATTCATGAAGGGTCCGGAACAGTAATGTCAGCTTATGTCGAAATTATCTTCGACAATACCGATCGAAGATTTCCAATCCAAAGGGACGAAATAGCAATCAGGCGTACGATTGGGTTGAAAAAGGATGATTATCTGATGGATGGTAAGTCAGCCACCCGCTCTGATATTATGAATCTATTAGAAAGTGCTGGTTTTTCTAGACTGAACCCATATTACATTGTTCCTCAAGGCAAGATCACTGCTTTAACCAATTCAAAGGATGCGGAAAGATTATCATTACTCAAAGAAGTCAGTGGTGCAAAAGTTTTTGAAACCAAGCTTCGAGAATCTAATAAAGAAATGGCCAATTCTAGTCTCAAAATGGATCGTATTGACGACTCCATGGAGAAGTTGGAAGAAAAGCTTTCGGATTTACAGGTAGAATCGAATGATCTCAAAGAGTATCAGCAATTGGAAAAGAAACGAAAAGTCTACGAATTTAATCTCTTTGACCGAGAATTATCTTCCGTAAGTACCCAAATTGAAGAATACGAAGAGGAATATGAGCAAATTGTCGCTACTTCGCAGAAGGATATCTCCGAATTGGAAAAAAGAGAAATGTCTTGCCAGTCAATTCAGGTTGAAATAGACGAACTTTCATCTAAATTGAAATTGTCCTCTTTGGAAAAGGCTCAAGCAGAGTCTGACTATAACCGTGCATTGCGCCAATTGGCCGAGAAAGAGGCTTTGTCGGCCGAATTGAATAATACCCTTGGAAATGCACAGGCTGATGCCAAGCAACAGAAGAATAAAATATCACATCTCGGTGCTTTAATCAAAGAAAATGAAACTAAGTTGAATTCTGACCTCAAGCCCCAATTTTTGGAGTTGTCTCAAGAAGAGGGAATCCTCAATAGTGAAATTGCTGAATTGAGCTTAAAGCAAAGATTGCTCTACGCCAAGCAAAGCAGATTTCTGGAATTTGTTACCAAATCTGAACGAGACCAGTGGTTGAAAAATGAATTGAAGCAATTAGAAGCTGACTTCAGATCAAAGGAGCGGGAATATTTGGCGGTGTCCGCACAGGTCAACGAAAACCAGGAGCAACTCATAGAATGTGAAAATCAATTAACTGACTTAAGAGCTGTTTTAGATAATGTGGCTCATGAGAAAATGGTCAAGGATATTGAAAAAAATATTGAAACAATAAGATCACGGATTACTACTCTATCAGATGAGCGGAAAACCTTGTGGAGATCTGAAATTAAAATTCGCTCTCTCTATGATTCCGCTGAACATGACCTTACTACGGCAAATCATAGGGCCTCCCAAACTATGAACAGAGCACAAGCAAAGGGACTTGAGGCTGTGCATGAGATCACGGACAGGCTCAATTTACAAAGTAATGTTTTCGGAACGTTAGCGGAATTGTTTACCGTATCTGACAAATACAAGACCGCAGTTGAGGTGGTCGCTGGCAATTCCTTATTTCATGTTGTGGTTGACACTGATGAAACAGCACTGATACTTATGAAAGAGTTGGTGCGGTCGAAAGCTGGTAGAGTCACATTTATGCCTTTGAACAGAATTAATGTTCCTCCGCTTGCGTTTCCTGACTTAGAAGGACACGAATTTATACCACTTATCAAGAAAATCAAGTACAGCGATGATAAAGTTGGGAAGGCGATTCAACAAGTATTTGGAAAAGCTATTGTTTGTGGAAATCTCCAAAAGGGATCTGAATTGGCCCGCTTGTACAACTTGAATGCGATTACGTTAGACGGTGACCGCGCAAGTACCAAAGGTGTTCTTAGTGGAGGCTTTAGAGATTTCAAAAGCTCTCGTCTAGACTCCCTCAAAATTAAAACTAAGAAGAAGAAAGAGATGATTAAATTGAAGGAAGAATTGTCAGCCTGCGCTTTGAGACTTCAGACGGTGAGCGAGGAACTCACTGTGGCTAACAATGAGCTAGACTTGCTGATTTCAAATTTGGAGAAGCAAAGAATTTCACTTGAGCCAAGCCGCGTTGAACTCAATCATTTGTTGTCAAAGAAATTCAGCTTAGAGAAAGAAACAGGTACGCTTAAATCGTTGAGCGATAAATTGAATGGTGGTATTTCCAACCTCAAGGCAAAGATTTCGCAGCATAAAGATGAAATAAAATCTGAGTTTAGCCAAGCATTGTCCGATGCTGAGACTCAAGAACTCAAAGTATTGTCCTCTGAGCTTTCCAGGGTGGAAGAAAAAATCAATGACGTCGTGACCCGATCTACTGCCTTGGAGACAGAAATATCACGGTTAGAAGCTGAAAACTCCAACTATTCCGCTCAACTCAAGTCTATTTCAGTTTCACAAGAGTATACTGAGATTGATTCTCGGGAAGTGGAAGCAAGAGTAGTATCAACTGAGGTAAAAGCACTCAATAAAGTTTTGAAAACATTGAAGGTTGAGTTGGATTCTGCTCATTCTAACTTTGAGCAGCTCTCATCCAAAGTGGAATCTAGACGTCTGCAGCTTGAGAAGGCAGACAAGCAACAACTTCAGGCGGTCAAAAGATTGGAAGGCGTCGGCAAGAAGACTGAGAGGATTTTGTCGAAGAAAGCCATTCTTGACTCTAGAAGAGAAGAAGTACAGGAGAAGATCAGAGAAATTGGAGTTTTACCTGAAGAAGCATTTCAACAAGAGAATTTTGCTACTCTTTCTCTGGACGAGCTTCTTGTGTTTTTGAATGATATCAACAACGAATTAAAGAGATTTGCCCACATAAACAGAAAAGCTATGGAACAATTCCAGACTTTTACGCGTGAAAAGGAGGAGTTGGAAGAGCGGAAGGAGGAGTTGGAGCAGTCTAAGGTGTCGATTGAAAAACTTATGAAGTCTTTGGAACAACAGAAGGATAGCGCAATCCGGAACAGCTTTGAGCAAGTATCGCAGAGCTTTCAAGAGATATTTGAGAAGTTAGTTCCCAATGGTTTTGGCCAATTGGCGATGAGAACAAAAGAAGATGCCTTGTCTGACGCTGAGGAGGCATCGATTGAAAATTACATTGGGGTTTCGATACAGGTGTCGTTCAACTCCAAGAACGACGAGCAGTTACAAATTGAGCAGCTTTCTGGAGGCCAGAAATCGCTTTGTGCGATTGCATTGATTTTGGCCATCCAAAAATGCGATCCTGCTCCATTCTACCTTTTTGATGAAGTGGATGCGAATTTGGATACTCAGTACCGTACTGCGGTTGCAAACATGATCCAGGTCCTCGCCAAGAACGCCCAGTTCATCTGCACGACTTTCAGACCGGAAATGCTTCAAGTGGCAAACACGTTCTACGGTGTCTCGTTCAGCAACAAAGTGAGTACGATTCTGGGAATTGAACAAGAGGATGCTCTCTCGTTTGTGGAGGCTCAGCGATAATCAGGCAATAATTATGCGCGTGGCCACGTCCCATTCAACTCCTAAACGAGCACGGGAAATGCGGTGGCTTTGGTGTTTCACCGAATTGAAAGAAACGCCCATAGACTCATACAATTATTTAACGTCGATGAAGTAGCTCCAGAAATTTATAAAATGACAAATGTATCCAGATTCATGGTAGTGGCAGGCGAAGGCTCGCGTAACGTGTGCCTGATTTCTTGCGCGTCAGACATATAGCACAGCTATATAAGCCATCAGTTGCACCACAAGCTTCTTCTTCCACACCGAACATGCGAGAAAAGATTCTTAGTCCCGAGCAGATCAAGGATCTCATTGCAAGAGGTAAGAGTGTGGTAATATACAAGGATAATGTACTTAACTTGTCCGGATGGATGAAGTTCCACCCGGGAGGTGATAAGGCGGTGTATCACATGGTTGGAAGAGATGCAACCGACGAAATGTTGGCCTATCATTCGGAAGAGACTGTTGCGAGTTTCACTAAGTGGCGGATTGGAAAGATCAACTACCAGTGGAAGAACTTGCTTCCCCCTATCCAGGGCGGAATCTACCTCCAAGGTGGAATGGCAAAATCTCTGTCCAAATCAGAGAAACTTGGTGACGCATTGGACACGGACTCGCCAGAAGTGTCGGAGAACTCGTCTGATGCCAGCGTTGACTCAGAGTTCAACGATAATCTACTTAAGGCAGGGTATCCCACAGGAAAGATTTCCCTGGTGGTGCCGCAACGTATAGAGGTTGTGACAGCGGATAACAAGGACGAGCTTTTCCCCGTGCACCAAAAAGATGTGATAGTGAACCCTAAGGAGTTGATGCGAGAATACGACAACCACCAGACCCGCCGAGATTTGTACGACTTGCCGGCGCTTGATTACTCCACCCAAAATGACATTAGAGATAAGTACAACAAGCTCCATGCCACTATCATCAAAAGAGGGCTCTATAAATGCCACTACAGTGATTATGTACGTGAAGTGGTCAAGATTTCGTCTTTGTTTCTCTATTCCTTCTCGTTCTTGCGCTTGGGCTACTACACTCTCAGTGCGGTGTTTATGGCGGCAGCGTGGCAGCAGATGACTTTCATTGCCCACGATGCTGGGCATATTTCCATCACTCACAACTACCAAATAGACAACCTTTTCGGGATGGTGATTGCCGACTGGTTTGGCGGCCTCAGCCTCGGATGGTGGAAACGCAACCATAATGTGCATCACTTGATCACCAACGATCCGGTACACGATCCAGACATCCAGCATCTTCCATTCTTTGCTGTTAGTACTCGTCTTTTCGATGATGTGTACTCCACCTACTACGAGAAAGTGTTGTGGTTCGATGCTGTTGCCAAGAAAATGGTACCTATTCAGGAGTTTCTTTACTACCCCCTTCTTGCTTTTGGTCGGTTCAACTTGTACCGGCTATCTTGGACCCACTTGATTTTGGGACAAGGGCCTAGACATGGACAAGCCGCGTGGTTCCGGTACTTTGAGTTGGCTGGTTTGTCCTTCTTCGTGTATTGGTTTTTCTATTTGGTTTTGGGCAGCGTCGAAGGCGGGTGGAACAAGTTTTTGTACATCATGGTGAGCCATGTATGCACCATGTTGGTTCACGTCCAAATCACACTTTCCCATTTCGCCATGTCTACCGCTGATCTAGGTGTCAGTGAAAGTTTCGCGTCTCGCCAATTGCGCACCACCATGGATGTCGATTGTCCTGGATGGCTTGACTTTGTCCACGGTGGACTCCAGTTTCAAGCAGTGCACCATTTGTTTCCTAGATTGCCTCGCCACAACTTGCGCCGCGCTCAGCCTTATGTGATAGATTTTTGTCGTGATGCGGGCTTGCCGTATTCCATCTACGGGTTTGGCAAGGGAAATGAAATTGTCATTGGAAAGTTGGCGGAGGTAGGTAAGCAGTGCTCCATCATGCTAGACTGTACTAAGAAGATGAAGCAGGATAACCTTGACTTCATTTAAAGTGCCAGAAAATCTTGACCTTGATGAAGGGGATCTCTTGGCCGAAAGTGATTACCTTAACCGCGACCTGACTTCGTGGGCTGCGCTCCATTGGCACTTCTGGTTGGGCGTTATTCCTCTACACCGATACGCCGAGAAATAAAATTCTTGGTGCTATTATAATGCTGTTGTCCCGCAGATTACATACCCATGATTATATGACCGCCTCCCGATCGATGATGCCGCGGGCGTCCAAGTAAAGTAAGAAATCCATCACCACGTTATTCTCGTTCTCGAACAAGTCACGCTGCACGAGTTTCGTGAACAACGACCCCGAACCTTTTTGCGCCGGTCCGTCTCGCGAATATCTCTGGGGCACCGGAACCTTCATTCCATTGATGACCCTGACATTCCCACTGCGAGCAGGGCTGTGGACGGGATTAGTGTTGGCCGATTCGTGAGAGTTTTTGCATTTGGCACCAAACTTGCACTTTCGGTTGCGGCTAAAGAACTTGCACACCTGTTTCCGGGGAGTGGCCGCTTCCTTGGGCGCAGCGACGGTAGTTTGTTGCTGGGCCTTTTTTTCTTCGACATTTTTCCGGGTGGGCCACTTTTTGCGCCGCTCTTCAATCCATTTGGCAATGTCTTCCTCCGTCTGAAGCGTGATGTTTGTTCCTTCAATGAAGATGGGACTGGTGGAGGGTTTTGGTTCCTCTGGGTTTAGGTCTTCGGATTCCAGTGGGGCCACGATCTTGGCGGGCGTGGTGTTCGGAAGATATGTGGGGAGGCCATCGAGAAAGGCGGACTTGGCCCGTTTTGTGGATTCGGCCGGATCGGCAGATGGCCGTTTTCGGGGCGGGGGAGGTGCATAATTGAAGTTCATGGTGATGAGGTTCCAGCGATGGCAGAGTGGCTGAGTTCCGACCAGGTGACCCTGGGATACCCGAGTGCGGGCACCTCTGTAAAACTTTGGATGTTCCGAGGGTATGTGCCCCACAAGACAATGGTTTTCCGAGGGTCATAGCCCGCACCCCTTGCCCGTTTAGGAGTATTCCTCCTCACTTCCGAGGGGAAATCCACTACGATGCCGTCCGATGCAGACCCATGCCTGTCATTGACTCAACCGGCTGTTATTTATACACCTCCCTCCTCCGCCCATACCACATCATTCTTTATTCCTGATGGTACGTTCCTCCACCCAATTGGTTTTTGTCCTCCATACTAACGCCTAGCCCTACTATCAACAAGGTCCTCCGCCCCAACAAGGGGGCTACTACCAGCAAGGCCCCCCACAAGGCTACTACCAGCAACAACAGCCTGTTTATGTCCAGCAACCCCCACCACAAAGAGGTGGAGGAGGCTGTTGTGCTAGTTTCTGTGGCTGCTGTGCTGCCATCATTTGCTGCTGTTGTGCCGAAGACTGTTTGCTGATGTTGTGCATGGGTTAGTGCTACGTATTAACACGAGAATAAATAGTTCAAAATTGCTGTATGCTGTAGCGACATGCGCACTGGAGATTCGATGCATTCTGACTTGACGCAAGTTCCGCACTCGGTGCGACCAACAGTAGACGGGGAAATCTATATCGATGGGAAGCGTCCAAGGATTGGCTGTGGTATAAATCTATGGGGTGCGTTGTCTGGTAGTTTGGGACAGTTTCCCACGTACTGGCTCCCGTGTAATCCTTGGGTTTTCCGAACGGCATACTACTCCATCAAATTCAACTCACCGTCGAACTACATCCGTAAAACTTAGCTCTGCCCTACTCTCGGGTTACTTATACATATGATAGCCCTATATATATGGGTTTACTTCTTCTTGGCAGAGGTGCTGTTCTTTGGCAATTCCTTGACGAAAGGAAGGAATTCAGGGGCGCCAGGAATGTATGGTCTCAAAACCTCAGGAACGACAATACCGTCCTCCTTTTGGTAGTTCTCCAAGATACAGCACAAGGCTCTCTCAGTGGCAGACAAGGTGGAGTTCAAGCAGTGCACGTACTTCTTCTCGCTCTGGTTTTGTTGCTTGATACCGCATCTAATCTCCAAGTTACGCGATTGGTAGTCAGTACAGTTGGAGCACGACACCAACTCCTTGTACTCCTTTTGGTATGGGAACCACGCCTCCAAGTCGTACTTCTTGGCAGCAGCATTGTTCAACTCACCGGAAACAATGCCCACCACTCTGTATGGCAAACCAAGGCTCTTGTAGAACTCCTCAGAGTTGGCAATCATCTTGTCAAACTCCTCCCAAGACTTCTCTGGCTCGGTCAACACAAATTGCTCAATCTTCTCGAAGGCGTGGACTCTGAAAATACCCCAGGCGTCCTTACCGTGAGAACCGGCCTCTCTTCTGAAACAAGAAGAGTAACCAGCGTATTTGATTGGCAATTGCTCCGCTGGGCTCTCAAACCATTCGCCCGAGTGGTATGCAGAGATGGGTTGCTCAGAAGTAGCAATCAAGTACTTCTCGTCGTCACCGTCCATGACCTTGTACAACTCCTCGTCAAACTGGGACAATTGGGCGGTCTTGGCCATCACCTCCTTGTTCATCATCACCGGAGATTGCAATGGGACGTATCCCTTCTCGAACAAGAACGACAAACCGTAGTTGATCAACGCTTGGTTCAAGAACACGCCCCACTTTCTCAAGAAGTAACCACGGTGGCCAACAATCTTGACACCTCTCTCTGGGTCGTAACCGTCCAACTTCAAAAGCACCTCGTGGTGAGAGAACTTGGCAGGGACGTTGGTGGCAGCAGCAATCTCGCCAATCTCCTTCAACGACTCTGGCTTCCAGGTTCTGACCAACTCGTTGTTGTCCTCGTCCATGGAGTCAACGACGCTCTCGTGCACGATGTTACCGACTTGGTTAACCTTGAATTTCAACTCAGCGTCAGCCTTTTGTTCATCCTCGGTGAGGGTCTTCTTCTCGGCAGTCAAGGCGTCCTTTTCAGCCAACAACTCGGAGGCGTCCTCCTTGGCCTTGAACTTCTGGCCAATTTGCTTTTGTAGCGCATTCAACTTCTTGTTCACTGCATCCAAGTCGAATCTGATTTTGGTCCAGTTCTTGTAGCCGGCGATGATCTCGTCGACGATTTCGACGGGGGCGCCTCTTTTCTTTTGCGAGACCTTGATTTGCTCGGGGTTTCCGCCCTTGTCAGCAAGGAAAGCGTTAATGTCCAACATTGGTGGTTAGGTTTGGTACAAGAAGAATTTTCGGGCACCATTTTTTCTCCCTATATCCGTCTGTATGCAGTCTGCTACGTTGTCACATCACCTGGGGACCGGGGGTTGGCGATGATCCGGAGACGACAGGAATTTGGAACGGTAGAGAAGTGTGCGAAATATGAGAGAAGTTGGGCAGATGTAAGTCAATGGAAGAAACGGGACAATATGGGCGAGGATGGCCGAGAGTAGAGTGCGAAGTAGGGCTGAGACCACCAAATGAACACAAAATGTCAGAGCATAGAGTGCGAGATGTGGAGTGCGATCTTGGTATGAGCAGGTCTCAGGAAGCACAGGGAGACAGGAAGCAGAGAGAGAAACAGGCCAAGAAATGGGGTGGAATTGACACCGAAATGGAAAATTTAGACTGAAGCTGGAATCGAAATAGAAGCTGCGATGTTGCGGGCATTTTAATCGATCACATCAATACATTCGATTGGTCAATGAATGTAGCATGGATCACCCACCGTACACGATGGTGGACGGTACGCAGTGACACGGCGCTACACTAGGCCATGGGGTAACACAACCATACAACTGAACAACCAAAATAAAATCAACGCTCTTGTTATTTTCATACTTCATCTTTTGCTTCGACTCTCCAATTCGCCTCATCCTCCAATTCCTCCGTATATCCTTGTGTAGTTTGCACTCGCACGCGCACCACTCTGGATGGACACGCTTCTCCTCGAACGGCTCACCGGGCGCATTTCCGGGGCGGAGTTTGCCGCCACCGTGACGGAGTCGCTCTACTCGTCGTTCCAGCAGGACCACGGCGTGTTTCCTGCCAATTGCCACTACAGCGCCGCCGTCAACTCGCTTGCGCTTGAACAGACAGACCACCGGTACCTTCTTAGCGGCAGCGGCGACTCCAGCATCAAGCTCTGGGACATGGGGGGAGCAGAGGCGCTGGATGAAGATCAGGACGAACCCGCTGACCGAGACGTACCGGGAGTGAGAAACGAACCAG